>BQNB010106908.1:7471-21991 GCA_026074375.1 Tanacetum coccineum | reverse complement strand
ATTTTCTTTCAAGTTTGGTTAATAAGCCCCAAGTTGTAGAGTTTTTTTAAGGAGCTTATAGGGCACTTTTAAAGACCCTATAAGCTATTTACTGTAGGATGCTTTCAGTTTGCTTAAAAATTAGCCAAAAGGTATGCCTGTGACACTGTTTGGACCTGCAGTTAATCCAAAGGGCTTAACAGCTTACATTGGCTTATTGTCCTGTTCTTATTGGTCAAGTTTTAGCTTGAGTAGTTCATTAGGTTAGCTTTTAGGTTGTTCTTGCTTATTTCAACTTTCCTTTAGCTCATTTGTTACAATTTCCAAAAAGAAAAAAGTATGCACTTTGTTCTTATATAAGGCATTCTGCCAAACTGTTTTAAGCTTTTCCAGCTTATTTATAAGTTTTTATAAGAAGTTCTTCTTTTTAAATATGCTTATTTCTGTATGCTCTTTAAGTCCCTAGTAGCCCCTTAGCCTTAGGACCCCTCTAACAGCTTATAACTTAAGCCAAAAGAGTGTCCCAAAGGCTGTTTGGCCTGCAGTAATTGGCCACTTGCTTATTTGGCTTATTTTTGCTTTCTAGCTGTTTTTCTTTGCTCATTTTTGTTTGCTCTAGCTTATTAGGTGTAGTAGACTTTATGCTTTAGCTTAGTTTTCATTTCCCCTAGCTTATTTTTGCTTAAAGTAGCTTAGAAATTTAGCATTTTTAGTGTTAGTGTAAAAAGTTAAACCTGTCAGCTTATAAGTACTTTTTCCAGCTTATTTTTCTGTTTTCATAAAAAGTTGTAGTTAACAAAAGTGCTTATTTATTAGTGTTCTTTAAAGGTGTAAAAAGAAAATAAAAAAAAAATAAAAAAAAAATGTTTCTGAAAAAGGGTGAGGCATGGGATTCGAACCCATGACCTCCCCCTTCTATAGCCTGCACCTTAACACAACCTCCACTACACACAGCGCCCTTGGGACTTTTCTGAAATCTTTTGCAAACACTTTCCTTTTATTCCTTTGTTAGCAGTTTAGCCTTTCAGCACTTTTAGCTTATTTTAACTGCTTATTTGATTTGCTTTTTCAGCTTTCTCATTTTTCCTAGGTTTAAAATAGTTGAAGCTATTATACCTGAATTTTTCAGATTTTTTTATAAAGTTTTAATATTTTTTATAATTTATTTTCGTTTTAAACTTAAAAAAATCATAAAAAATAAAATATTAATCAGAAAAATATAAATCTTTTTTCTAAAATTTTCTTTTTTCATATATTTTGTAGGAAAAATAAAAAAGTTTCTGTAGGATTAATTTTTCAAAAATTTACTTTTTAAAGAACGGGTCTTGACCCCGTTCTTGTCTTGACTCGTTTTTGGTCCAAACGGACTCCGTTTTTAGTCTAGTTTTTTTTAAACTTCGTTATTTGTCATTTAGAATCTATTTTAGCTTTTAAATTTGTTTTAGGGTTTAATTTGCAAATTTTTAATTAGTTTTTTTTAACCCCTCGTTTTTCGTGCCCTTTTAGGTTTTAAAGTTATATAGCTTTCGTTTTAGGTTTTTTTAATCTTTTTTGCAATATTTAACTTGTAGAAATAGAAAACCAAATCTCACCTTTGTCATATATCAAACATCAATCATCCAATCTCATTTGATTTTTCCATACAAGCCTGTTGGACGAAACAGACCCTGGAATCTACTTCCGGCTACATAAAATTATATTTGGTGACCTTTTGACCATTCCTAATGTCCTATGTGTAAAGGTAATTGTTATTGTTTTGCATATATATATATATTATATATATATTATTGTACGAACCAATCTTCGATTTGATTATGCCTTGCAACCGTGTTTTATGTAATCCGTTTTTAAACCACTAAAATTTCAAAAAAAAATGAAAAAAATTTAAATACCAAAAATAAAATAAGTTTTTTGTATGCCAATTTTGATTTTCCCAATTGGTAATCGATAGAAAAAATTTTGACCCATATCGAGCGTGTAGAAGCTCATCATAGCTTGTTCCTTAACTTTTAGACTAAGCGTTCGCAAATCGCTGCGAAGAACGAAAAGTGATAGTGTTAATTATGAGTGAGATGCTAAACAAAGATTATTTGGAAATCTTATAAGCTCATGTGTGTAAATTGTGGTTTTTCCTCCCATAAACTCCTAACTTGACTAATAAAACATGGCAATCATGTGAAAAAAATGACTTAAATCAACTATTTATTTAAATAGAGTATGAGTCGATATCATAAATTAGTCTTAATTCAGATGTCTTTTCTATATATCGCAAAATTTTCTCTTCGCAATTAATGTTGCAAATAAATAAATAAAGAAGTTAATAAGTAGAATAAATATCTTCGCCAGATTACTTCATCTTGTCGGAGGCGTGGCCGATGTTGAAGTCTTCATATAAGGCGGGGGCCGGTGTCATAATAAGTAGAATAACCTCTTGTCGACTCGCTATCGATGTGGCTTCGAGATAAAAGGCACCGGTAATATATTATGATTACAGCAAAATAATAATAATAATAATAATAATAATAATAATAATAATCCAAGGTCGAAATATGTTTGCTGCATCTTGTCGGAGGCGTGGCCGATGTTGCAGCCTTCTAAAGGACCGATGTTTAATAATGTTGCTTAAGTTTATATTGTTTAATGGAAAATCTTCTTTTTTCTTAAATTTAAATATGCTTTTGAGCTAAGACTATTTTATGATTACATTGAATAAGATATGTGTTAACGGAAAACCTAAGAGATTTTGAAAACGAAGGTCCGTGAGTCCCGATACTAGTCTCCGTGAGGTGTCAAAAGCCCGGTCACTTAGCCGATGAGGTTGGGATGTGCCGAGACGAAAGTCGCTACATGGGATGATCTCGCCTTCAAACTCAATATTCTCGGGTGGAACGTGAAGCATAGGATTTTGCATAAAAAACCGTTGATCCATGGTTGAAATTCGAAATAGCACATTCGCCTAAATATAATAATTGTCGGGAGTGAAAAGTTTACAAATTGCAAATATGAGTAGTGTTAGCATCTATACTTGTACTTAACGGTGATTTTGTTTTAAGCTTGGTTTGGAATAAGTGAAAAGTAGGGAACGATGAATTTATCCTTTTTTGGGGCATTTTAGGATTAAAGTGCATCTTGTTCTATGATCCCTAACGGTTATGAAAATAACGAAAGTCAAATAAATTAGTTAGTTGCTAAAATAAAATAAAAATAAATAAAAATTTAAAAAAAATATAGAAAAATCAAAAATATTAGTAGGAATAAGTGTATACATTTAATTTTTTTTTTTTTGGTAAAAAGGGGACTTTTTAAACTATTGATTCCTTAATACCTTTAGATGAGCACTTTGCTACTTTTCAAAGTGATTAGTTTGGGCGGATTGGAATTTTTAGTTTTAATAGTGTATTTATTACATTGCGTGAGGACACGGCAATACCTTAGTATGGGGGATTTAATATGTGCTTAATTACACATATTTTATACATAATAATACGGGCCTAATCGACCAAAAACGGCATAAAAATACCCAAAATATGTTTGTTTTGCATTTATGTATGTGCAGGTACCAGATATCAAGAAAAGGACAAAACAAAGGCAAAACCGGATGAAATCGAGCACGAGATTGGAAATAGCGCGAAATTTTGAGTCAAACAGTGCATTCATCTTTTATTGGGCCGGCCCGACACCATTTATATGGGTTAGACCGACCCATACTTATCTAAGACTCAAAGTTTAGCAACTTGCAATTCCAGCCATGCGTCCCAGCACTACAAGAGCTCAGTCCAGAAGAAAGATTTCAAAACCCAGTCCATGACTAGAAGATGAGTACTCAGCCAAATATCTAAAGCAAGCTTGGCCCATCAGTTTTCATATGCAACACTCGGCCCAACACAGTTAATAACAAAAAGGCCCAAATTCCAATTTTAGTCTTGGACTAGGCGAAAGTTAAAAATAATAGATGGTAGCAGCAGAAAGATACCGTAGGGGTGAGCTGCACCCGATTCCATCCCAACCTTGGCTTAAAACTGACGCAAGAAAAGTAAAAGAAGGAGAGCAGAAAAAAAAAACATTTTTTTTACACACAGCATATTTGTATTTTTTTTTTCCTTTTCAGTTTTCTATATTTTTAGTTTGAATCTGGTTGTTTAATTTGTGTATCAAAATACTTTTGTGACGTTGACTCGAATGTTTAAATGATTTTTCTAGAATCCCACAGTTTGAAGTCGAGATCCATTGTTAGTAGCAGATTTATTTAAAAAAAAAACAACATATTTGATATGTTGATTGGAAGGGTCGATTGATACGTATGGTTGTTGATTTGTCGATATTGTTGATTCGATTTGGTAAGTCGAAGGGTTTCCTACAGGTTTGATTTGTTCTAGTTATCGCATCAGATTTTTTTTTTTTGCGATTTAGTTGTTTAGCAACAGGTTTTATGGTAGCAGCAAGTGGATTTCATATCATTTTTTTTTCTTTCTCCATCTCAACTTTGATATTCTGTATTTTGATATCTTGTCTTTTTCTTTCTTTTAATATTTTTCTTCATTAGAATATATTAGTGAGAGAACACGTAGCTTAATTTTGAATTGTTCATTTCGTCAAAAGTTGTTTTTTTGTCTTTTCTACATTTTGGAATTAATTTAGAAGTAGTGAGATTCGATTAGGTGGGATCTAAAGACGCAACATACTTCGATTTGATTTGTAATTTTCGGATTAATTATGGTTGATGTTGCGATTGGGTTGAAGGAGTATAGAATTGTTTGGTTACATTGATTCCAGTTTTGGATGGGTAATATGGTTCAGCAGCATGGTGTTCATATCTATTGTCTCCGGGTCACGTCGAGCTAATTTCGGGTTTCATCTTTTTCTCATCTATTTTATTTCTTTATTTTATGCTTATCGCCATTTTTAGCTTAGTCATTATAATTGTTGCTTTAGTTGTTATCCGTAGCGTAGTTATGCTTTTTATTGTTAGATTAGTTTTCATGTTTAGCGAGTATTTTCATTTTATTAGTTGTAGTTTTATTTTAACATGTCTATTATCATTGTACATTTAGTTGCCATGCTTAGAGTAGATTTATTTTTGTCGTTAAATGCTATGTTTGTTAAATTGAATTTCGTTATGAGTAGTGAGTAAATAACTTGTGTTGGCTAAGTGGTTAGTGATTTGGAATTTAAGTGCGGTTTTAAAAAGGTTTAAAAAATTATTAGTCATTAGAATTTTCCAATTTACATACCGTCATTTACTTTTAATGCAATTTAAATACTTGTCATTTATTTTAAAAAGCATTTTACTTTACTTGTCATTTAATTTCTTGAAACTTGTTTTTTTTTAGGATTTTAAACCTAAGCCCGCACTTGATGAACATTTCACGTCACTTAGCAAGCATTTTCGTCATTTATATCTTTTAAAAGGCATTGTTCTAGGACATAAGATTTCAAAGTCCAGGATTAAGGTCGACAAAGCTAAAGTTGATGTTATAGCTAAACTCCCTCATCCGACTTCCGTTAAAGGCATTTAAAGTTTTTTAGGTCACGCCGGGTTCTATCTTCGATTTATTCAAGATTTTTCTAAAATCGCCCGGCCGATGACCCATCTTATTGAAAAAGATACACATTTCATCTTTTCGAAAGAATTTGTCGAATCGTTTGAAACACTTAAGAAGAAGTTAACCGAAGCATCAATTTTTGTTACCCCCGATTGGGACCTACCATTTAAAATTATGTGTGATGCTAGTGATTACGCGGTAGGTGCAGTCTTGGGGCAACGTAAGACTAAACATTTTCAGCCTATACACTATGCGAGCAAGACTATGACCGATGCTCAAGCTCATTATACTACTACGGAGAAAGAATTATTAGCCGTGGTGTATGCTTTTGAGAAATTTCAGCCTTATTTAGTCTTGTCAAAGACCATAGTGTATACGGACCACTCGGCTCTCAAATATCTTCTTGCTAAGCAAGATGCTAAACCGAGATTGCTCCGGTGGATTCTCCTACTCCAAGAATTTGATGTCATTATTCGTGATATAAAAGGAGCAGAGAATCTCACGGCCGACCACTTATCAAGACTTAAAAATCCCCACCAAGATGTTCTCGAGAACAAGGAAATTACCGAAACATTTCCTCTTGAGACTCTTGGTATGGTTACCTTTCGTGGTGATTCTAGTACCCTATGGTTTGCCGACATTGCAAACTACCATGCGGGGAAATTTTTTGTGTAAGGGATGTCGTCCCAACAAAAGAAAAAATTCTTTAAAGATGTTAAGCATTATTTCTGGGACGACACCCACTTGTTTAGAATTAGTGCGGATCAAGTGATTAGACGGTGTGTTTTTGGCCAAGAAGCTGTTGACATCCTCACAGCTTGCCATAATGGACCCACCGGGGGACATCATGGTGCCAACTACACCGCTAAAAAAGTCTTTGATTCCTATTTTTATTGGCCGACTATTTACTGAGATGCACATGACTTGGTCACACGGTGTGACGCTTGTCAACGTCAAGGCAAAATCTCGCAAAAAGATGAAATGCTCCAAAATGTAATTAAAGTATGCGAGATCTTTGACGTTCGGGCATCAATTTCATGGGGCCATTCCCGTCTTCTTGAGAGAACAAGTACATTCTCGTAGCCGTTGACTACTTGTCTAAATGGGTTGAAGCAAAAGCACTCCCCACTAACGATGCCCGAGTTGTCGTTAAATTTTTAGAATCTCTTTTCGCCCATTTAGAACTCCTTGTGCTATAATTAGTGATCGCGGTACTTACTTTAGCAATGACCAATTTGCAAAGGTCATGCTAAAGTATGGAGTTACTCACCGTCTTTCTACCGCGTATCATCCACAAACGAGTGGACAAGTAGAGGTTTCAAATCGTGGTTTGAAACGTATCTTGGAAAGGACCGTAGTTGAAAATCGTGCTTCATGGTCCGATAAGTTAAACGATGCTTTATGGGCCTTCCGTACCGCTTTCAAAACACCCATCGGGTGCACTCCATATAAGTTAGTGTATGGAAAGGCTTGTCATCTTCCTATCGAACTTGAAAATAAGACCTATTAGGCCTTGAAACATTGCAATTTTGACCTTAAGACCACGGGTGATCAACGAAAAGTTCAAATGAATGAATTAAATGAACTTCGGGATCAAGCCTACGAGAACTCTTTAATCTACAAAGAGACAACGAAGAAGATTCATGACTCCAAGATTAAAAACTGCGTTTTCAACGTTGGTGATCGAGTCCTTCTCTTCAATTCCCTCAAAGATTTTCTCGGGCAAGCTCAAAACCCGTTAGACCGGACCGTTCACCGTTACTCAAGTTTTCCCTTATGGTACCGTCGAGTTATCTCAAACCGAGAGGCCAAACTTTAAGGTGAATAGTCATAGACTCAAGCATTATTTTGGAGGGGACATACCACCTATGGTTGTCCGGGTCTCCAAAAACTTCCATGGACAACTAATTCGGGGACGAGTCAAGCTTAGTGAATCATTATTAAACAAGCGCTTGGCAACCCCTGCTTATCGTAATATTATTATCGTGTAGTAATAAATAAGTGTGAGTGAGGTGGATAGCCTCTTCCTTTCTCTCTTGTTTCTGTGGTTTGTGTTGTATGTCTAGGATTGTACCAATTATGAAGACTCTCGTGCTCGTAGGTTTTGTCCATTCTTTTCACTCGAGTTCAATCCTTTGCATGATTATGGGGAATCCTATATCTAAATTCTTATCGACTCTAACGTTTATCTTTGAGCATACTTTATAACGGTTTTGGATTTTAGTAGAGACACTTTTTTATAAAACATGAGGGACATGTTTAGTTTCGTATGGGGGGTGGGAATCTAATCAATTTGATTGTGCCTGGAGTCGTTGTTTTTACGGAATCCGTTATTACCACCAAAATACCAAAAAATGAAAAAATTTAAAATTTTTCAAAAATAAAATAATTTGTTTGTCACAATGTTTGACTTTCCTGCTGGGTAGAATAAGAATAAATTTTGACTCGATCGAGCGTGTTGAGCTCTTAGCTTTGTCCCTTAACCTTTATAAACTAAGCATTCGCGGATCTTTTTATTAAAGATTTTAAATTTGCGAAGAACGAGAGATGATAGAGCTAAATATAAGTTTGATGCTAAACAAGGATTAGTTGGATATCTTACAAGCTCATAAGTGTAATTTGTGGCTTTTTCTTACATAAGCTCCTAACCTGACTAATAATTAGTGCTATTTTTGAAAATTAAACTTAAATCAACAATTTTTGAATTTGAAACTTTATTAATGTAGTCGATAACATTAATTTATTTAGTCTTAGTTCAGCTATATACTTAAAATTTCTAAAAAGAAATTTTTCTATATACCGCGTAATAAATGTTGCAAAAAAAAATAATGATGGTGATATATATTAATAAGTAGAAATTATATCCCCGTCAGTTTACTGGATCTTGCCGGCTCACAACCGATGTTTCAGTCTTCATATAAGGTGGGGGCCTACATCGAAATAAGAACACTACCTCTTGCCGGCTCACAATCGATGTAGTAGTCGTTTAAAGGGTGGAGGTAATATATTATTATTATACCAAAAAAATGTATATATATAGTTGTTGAATAAATAAATATTTTAAAATCTTTTTTTCTTAAATTTAAATATATTTTTGAACTAAGACTAATTTTCTTTAGTTGTAGTTTTTCTATGTATAAACGAGAAGTCCAAGGGTTTTGAAACCGAAGGTCCGTGAGTCTCGATACTAGTCTTTGTGAGGTGTCAAAATCCTGATCACTTAGCCGCAAGGTTGGGATGTGCCGAGACGAAGGTCGCTACATAGGATGATCTCGCCTTCAAACTCATTATTCTTGGGTGGAACGTGAAGCATAGAAATATTGCAACTTTCTTAAAAAGTTGATACATGGTTGAAATTTGAAATGAGCACACTCACATAATATATAATAATTGTCGAGAGTGAAAAGTTTACAAGTTACAAATATGAGTAGTGTTAGCATCTTAACTTATATTTAACGATGATTTCATTTTTAAGCTTGGTTTAGGACAAGTGAAAAATCAGGGACGATGAATTTATCCTTTTTGGGCATTTTAGGATTGAAGTGCTTCTTGTTCTATGACCTAAAGGTTATGAAAATAACGAAAGTCTAGACATTCTAGTTAGAAAAAGAAAAAGGAAAAATATAAAAAAATACGTGTGGTAATTTGTGTAGATATATAAAAATGGTCAAAACGGGGCTTTTTAAAGCTATTGAGTTCTTAATTCCTTAAGATGAACACTTAGCTACTTTTCGAGGTAATTAGTCAAGGGGAATTAAGACTCTTAGTCTTCTAAAGTGTTTACTTATAGCATTACGTGAGGATACGGAAATAGTTTAGTATGGGGGATTTTGGTATGTGCTTTATTACACATACATTTGACATAATAAAACGAGCTTAAATGACCAAAAAACAGACATAAAACGCCAAATATATGTTTGTTTTGCTTTGTATACTGTGCAGGTATCGGATATTCACTAAAGGACAAAAATCAAGACAAACCGGATAAAACCGAGCACGAGATTGGAAAGAGCATGAAAAGTCAAAGCCAAAGCCGAAGGCATACCCATCTTATTAGGCCAACCCGTACCCAAGTTAATAGGCCGAGTCATCCCATTAAGCTTATTTATTAAATCAAAGCCCATATAATAAGCCTAAATCATTTATCTAAATCCATTATCCAGTCAAGGCCCAAACCAAAAGCCTAAAACCACTTAACACCCACCCCCGTTAACCCTTAACTTTAATACCTTTAAACATGTTACATAGTTAGTCCCTAACCTTTTTCACCATTAGTCCTTAAACCCTTAACCCCGTTAACCCTTTACCCTAAATAAATATAAAACCATTCTCCCGCCAAAACCCACTATTCACCCATCCCTTTCATCTCACCCTGCAAATCCTGACAAAACCAACTCACACCCCACTAACACATCCTCCCAGAAAATGACAAGCTGACGCTGGCAATCCTATGATATTTGATTGGCTGATGGGACATGGACAAGAATCAAGGGCTATGATGAAGCTTAAAGAAGCACAAAATGGATTCAATGGCTAAGATTGAAGGCTTGGAGAGCACGCTCAATCCCTCTCACAAAAGAAACACACCTCAAGGCTTTGAAGTTTCTTTATTCGGCTATAAATAGAGGGTGTTTTTACACATTAGGGCATCTTATCTTATCTAGTGTAGTTTTAATCTTTTTTATTTGTAACTTTCAGCTTATAGTAGTTTAAATTAACTTATTGTATTTCCTTTAAAAAGCATTGTACTCAGTTTTAAAGTTTAATGAAAGTTAAGTTTTATGCAAATCTATTTTATGTTTATACAATCTTTTGTTTGAAAATGTTTTGATAAACCTCATATAAGCTCTTGTTTAAACTATTTTACTAAAGCAATTTGAACTTTTACATAGCTTATAGTGTTTAAGCTAATTTCAGCAAAATCCTCCCCTAAAAATACCTCAGCTTAACTTGGAAGATATGCCAAACCTGGAAGGGCTTATATGACCATACTAGCTTGTTTTCAAACAAGATAGAGCTTGTTGATAAGCTATAAGAGCATTTATTGTCCTTGTTTAAGCAAAGGACTTAGTAAGTTTTCACTTTTTACTTTTTAGCTTATTTACTGTTTTGCTTATTAGACCGCTTATCTTCTGCTCTTTACTGCTTATTTATGCTTATTTATGTTGCCCATTGCTTATTGATGATTGCTTATTGTTTAAATCTTCTTTGTTCATATTTTTGTACAAAACTGTCTTATTTACCTTAAAACTGCTTATGTTGTTTGCTTATTGTTAAGTGCTTATTGAAGGTTGGATTTTGCTTATTAAGTCTTAATATAGTTAGTTTGTCATCTATTTTTAAAAACCTAAGCTTAAAAGAGTCTTTTGTAGCCTAAAAATGAGAAAACAGATTTTAAAAGAGTGTTTGGGTTAAGAAGGTTTTAATAGATAAAACAGTTTTGCAGGCTGTTTTGGTCACTCAAATCAATTTCATAAGCTTTAATTAGTCCTAAGTAGTAGTTTCATAAGCTTATAGTTAGTTTAGTTAGTTTTTCTAGGTGCTTTTATCAAATGCTTAAGTCTGCCAAACTAAATAAGCTTCTAAACTGCTTCTTTGATAAGATTGTTTAAGTTGAAGTTTTTATGTCTAAAACTTGGTGTCTAGAGCACCATTGTCATCTGTTTTTTTAAGTAAATTTGATTGGTGAAGCCCTTTGAGTTCTTTTGTTCAAAAACAGTTAAGCTTTTTGAAGTTTTTAAGCTTGATCTAAGAACCTTATAGTGCAGATAAATTATGATCATGTCTTAGCTTAATCTAGGTTAATTGTTGCTGCCATTAGCTTATTATAGTCCACTCTTAATATGTTTTAAGTTTTTATTGTGTCATAATTCATTTTGAGTCTTTAAACTTGTCTGCAATTAGTTTTTTTATTTAATTTTCAAGAGTCAAAAACAAAATTATTTAGTAAACCTTGTCATTTTCTTTTCACTTGTCTAGTTATTTTCTTAAACCCTTTTGCTTTGTGAGGTTTGTGAAAAAATGTCGAATATGTGGTTTTATTATATTTTGTTATTTAGGACTTTATTTTTGTTTAGTTTTATATAGCTAGTAATAAGGTTTATTATGCTTTTTAAGTAAGAAATAGACCTTAATAACAAAGTCTAGGGACTAGTATTGAAAGTTTAGGAAAATAAGGAAGGGAAGCCTCCCTCCATTGCCCTATAAATAGCCCTCTAATATTCATTAGAGGGTGATGACCTTGTAATTAACTCTCATTTTCCCTCTATAATAAGATTTGAATTTTCCCTTTACTTGCCCTCATTCTCTCTAATCTTACATGTTGATATGATTGATTCAAGATTCATGTGACCTATCAAGTGGTATCAGAGCTGCACAGGCGATTTGTGATGTTTTGAGCTTATTCGGTTCAGCTGATTCGGCTTATTTCTGCTTATTTTGAGTGCTGATTCGCTACAGCAGCTTATTCAGATTATTTGAGCTTATTCAGTCTGATTCAGTTGTCAAATTCAGTCCAGATTCATTGCAAGACTTTTCAGCATCTTATTCAGTTAGTTTTGGCAGTTTTTGGTGTTTACTGAGTTTTATGCTTATTCAGTTCGTTTAGCAGCATATGTGTTATGTTTGATGTGTGATTTGATCGAGTTTGACTCCTTACGGTTTTATCGTAAGATTTGATCAAACTCGGTCAGATTCGGTTATATGATATACTAAATCTGCTAATTTCACAAATTCGGACTGGTTAAACATGAAACTCAGTACTGGTCAAACTCGGATGGAATAACAGATATATCATTCTCGGAAGTCAAAACTCGACGATTGGCTTTGGTCAACGGTCAAACTCGGCAATAAAACTAATAAGTCCGAAATTGTTTGTCGAAAATAGACATGAAAAGAACAGATCTGTACTAATGTCTATGGATACCGAAAAATAAAGAGTGTTACCGAGACATATTGTCGAAAATACGTTATAGAAAAACTTGGCTGATAACCAAATTTTGATATCAAATCTGAAACTCGACACCGAGTTTCAACTGAGTTCACTCGGTTCTTACCGAGTCATCCCAGTTCAAAACAAATCAGCCAAAACAAAAACAGCAACATCTCAACAAAATGAAACCAACAACAAATCCTTTCTATCCTAAATCCCTTCACATCCTTGCAATCAACAACAACTTCATACTTCATCTCTACAAACATGACTCGAAAAGAATAACATGATCTTAGTTCATTTTTTTCCCGTGTAAACAAACAATAGCGTGACCCTTTCGAGATCAATAACACGGGAGAATGATTACATCATAGATCCATGTGAAGGTTTAACTCTCATTTTATATCCGAAAATAAAGAAGACACAATAACAAAACTGTTATGTGCCCTTCTTTGTTTTGTTGATCAAAACGCAAAACAACAAGAGTTCAACCTACCCGAGACCCTTACAGGATCTTAAAGCAAAACTCGGATGTTCTTCATGGGTTGATGACTCGTACTAAACAGAAACAAAGAGGTTTGTGTTTGATTAAAACGAGATGGGTTGAAGGATAATGTTATGGATGGTAACTAAATAAGAAGTTGTTGATGTTATTCTCTTGTGGAGAGATAAGGCTGGTGATTATTGTTGTGAGGAGTGAGTAAATAGGAGCGGAGGAATAATATGTAAGGTTTGCGTATATGGTTTTTTTTTACAAGAGATGTAGGGTTATAAAATCAGTTAGGCTATGCTTACTGAAAAATCAGTTGGGCTGAAAATGTTAATCAAATTTGGGCCAATTGTATTCAAAATAGACTTAACAACAATTGGGCTGATTCAAGTTAAAAAATTCTGGGCTGCTAAAACTTAGGCTACAAAATATATATAAATAGGCTGGATCATTGTGGCTAAAAAGGCAAAAACAAAAACATCACTTATTACTTAAAACGATCCGGATAATAGATTCATGAAGTGATGGTTTCCGAATTCGATTGATTTGATTTTGTTCGACCGAGAATCAAGAAGTGATGGTTTCCGAATTCGGTTGGTGCTATTGAGGTTTTGAGATTGATTTTGGTTGTGATTTTGAGTTTTTGGACGTTATTGTGTTCTCAGAAGTGTTCATTTCATTCTCGGAAGTGTGGTTTTGATTTTCGGTTGAAGCTTGGTTTTGAGTTTCGGAAGACTTTTTCTTGTAAATTTAGCAATTTCAGCACGAAATATTAGTGTAATAGATATATTCGATCTTTTGGTTCTATCAAAAATCATTTATTAGGAATTTGGTATTAAACTCGGTTTTATCGAGTTTGTTAAGATCACAAATTCGATTCCATCGAATTTGTGATATAGGGAATTTTACTAAGTATAAACTCGGTAATAACCTTTACAAGTCATTTTACACTTTCATTTCACGGTTTTATCGTGTTTTGAAGTGTTAAATATCGGTTTTTCAAGATTTACTAAACTCGGCAATCAAATTCGGTTTCATCAAATTTGTGGTTATTAATAATTCATAACTGTTGGATTTTAACAATTTAGGCTTACCGAGTTTATAGTGAATAGTGTTACCAAATTTGAGTAGTTTGCAGTTTACCGAGTTTATTATTTGAAGATTTCCGAGTTTGATAGTGTACTGTCCAAGAAGGGTATTCGTTTTCAGATTACTTGTTGTCCGTGAACAGTGTTACCGAATTTCACTACTGTTACCGAGTTGATTTTTGGCATCCTTATTGGATAATGGCTGAATATGGGTTTGTAAAATCATCACTTATTGCTTAAAACGATCCGGATAAAGATTCACGAAAACCCTTCAAAAGGCTAGTCTCGGGATTCAATCGCAATAAATGACTACGGGTTGATTCTTTGTTACTTATTCGGGATTGAAGTAATATGTCACGGGGAAGTGTACTTATTTCATCTTCTGGCCTTTATACCTCTGCAACGAAGATGACTTGTTCGAGCATATAAGGATTGTCTTGAAGACTTGAATATCTAGTTACTTTTGTGATTCTTTCTTTCTTTTATTCA
>BQNB010106907.1:7568-23286 GCA_026074375.1 Tanacetum coccineum | reverse complement strand
ATCTTTTCGTCTTTAAATCAATCAACACACGAAGCACCTTCTTGATTGTAAAACCTCAACAGGAAAAACCATAAGGGTTTGATTGTTGGTTCGTTCGACAAGGGGAAGGAGAAAACCGAATCCCTCAAGGGTTTTGAGGTTCGATCAGCCAAGGAAAAGAGCAAGGAGAGATTTAGAGTTTTTCGGTTTCAAGTTATGATTTACAAAACACCCTAAGACATCATTTTATAGCCCTTACAATCTTGGTGAGAAAGCAAGCAATCTCCTTCCATATGGAAGGAGATATTCGGCCAACTAAAGGAGAGGGGACAAACCAAATCTTTTCCTTTTCCCGATTTTGCATATTAGTCCTTTAACTATTAACGACTAATATTTATTCTTGTTAAACTTTTAACGATCGTTTGTTTAAACATTAATTAATATATTACATTAATATATTAAATACATTGTTCTACATATTAACGTGTGCGTCCCGTTAGGCTCAAATAATTCCCGGACATATATAATTTATATTTGTTCATATTCCAACAGCTCTCACTTGGACATGTATAAATTATATAATAACATTGGTAAGCGTCTAGCAACACGCCAATGTTTCCAGAAATATCCGAGTGTGGTTTCTCAAAACACGGACAAAATGATTTATGAATTTTCAATCCATTTGTTTCCAATACCGTGTTAAAAATAGATATGGATCAAGGTCATTCCATTATTTAACGATTCTGTTTCTCGTATATGTACTTAATCAAGATTACCGAAAATCAATAAGACATATCTACATGAGTTTTCGGGTACGGCGATACACACATCTGATTAATTCTACGAGGGGCCCACTGGCATCTTCTTCAACTATTGAAGGAACAAATTCTATATTGACTACAAGTGCCTAGTCATCATGCTTCAAAATCACTTTTGAAATAGCCCTTATTAGTTATCCATTTTCAGGATAACTTAGACTAGATCAAAAAGGATTATCCACATATGCAAGACCTACTTGCATCTCAAGTCTAAGGATTTGTAAATAAAATCACTTACAAGGTTTACTTGATGACGATGACCCATAAAGTAATTCCCTTGTGTTGGGGAAATCCCATCTCATCTTATAAATATCATGTGAGTTTGGTGGACACATCTTTAATATCAACAATATCACCAATCACTTAGAATTGTCTTAATTTAACAATATTCTCATATTGTTAATTGACAACGGATTAATTTAGAATAATAACATTTATTATTCACGGATTTAACATGCAAATATAGGACACAATTTAAGATAAAAATAACGAAATACCAAGTATCATTATCATAAAATAAATTATTCAAACATCCCTTATCCAAATACTAAACACAGATCTACATGAAACTACTAGCTAAACGAAGTCCCATGCTCCTAGCATGTTGAGTAAGCTTTGTTTTAGATAAAGCCTTCGTAAAAGGATCAGCCAGATTGTCATCTATGTGAACTTTAAGGAATCTTATTTCGCCTAGTGCAATACTCTCGCGAACATAATGATATCTCTTATGGTAGTGTCTGGCGCCTCTCTGAACTCTCGGTTCGTTAGCAAAAATGAAGTGCGAATGAATTATCGCAAAACATTCTAATAGGTTCGTTTATTATTGGTACTATACCAAGCCATGAAATAAACTTCCTAATCTAAGCAGCTTCCATCGCCGCTTTCGAAGCAGCTATGTATTTAGATTCTGTAGCAGACATTGCAGTAGTACTTTGCTTGGAGCTTTTCCAGTCCACTGCGCTTCCATTCAAAATGAAGTCATATCTTGTCTGAGATTTTGTATCATCTCTATCAGTCTCAAATCTAGCATCGCAATAGCAATCAACTCAAAGTTCAACTTCCGGATTTCCACCATAAACCAAGAACATATCTTTAGTATTTCTTAAATACTTAAGAATATTTTTCACAGCAGTCCAGTGAAGTTCACCAAGATTCTATTGAAACTGGCTTGTTATATTGTACGCGAACGTAATATCAGGTCTAGTGCATCTTACAGCATACATAATGGATCCCACAACCGAAGCGTAAGGTACATTTTGCATACGCTTCACCTCTTTAGGTGTTGAAGCACTTTGTGTTTTGTTCAAGTCAAGTCTTTCTTGCATGGAGATATGACCACGTTTGGAATTATCCATTTTATATCTCTTTAAGATCTTATCCATGTAAGCATTTTGACTAAGTTCAATCAATCGCTTTGACCTATCTCTGTAGATTTTGAGTCCAAGAATAAATGCTTCTTCCCCCAAATCTTTCATAGCAAAGCACTTTACAAGATAACCTTTTACACTTTGTAAACTTGGAACGTGATTTCCAATGATGATTATGTCATCAACATACAAGATGAGGAATGTAATATTACTCCCACTAGCCTTTTGATATACACATGGCTCATCAAGATTTTGAGCAAATCCAAACCTTTTAATTTCCTCATCAAATCTTTTATTCCAGCTTCTTGATGCTTGCTTAAGACCATAAATGGATCTTTAAAGCTTGCATACTTTTCTGTGATAATTATGATCAATAAAACCTTTAGGTTGTACCATATAAATGTCTTCATCAAGATAACCATTTAAGAAGGCAGTTTTGACATCTATTTGCCATATCTCATTATCATAGTACGCTGCTATAGATATGAGAATGCTAATAGCTCTAATGTCAGCGACGGGTGAGAACGTTTCTTAATAATCAACCCTGTAGAGTTGAGTATAACCCTTTGCTACAAGATGATCTTTATAGGTGTGTACAATACCATCCATGTCAGTCTTTTCTTAAAAATCCACTTACTCCCAACAGTCTTACAGCCAGGAGGAAGATCAACCAGGACCCATACCATATTGTCCATCATGGATTGTATTTCCGCATTCATCGCATCGATCCACTTATTAGATTATAAATCTAACATTGCAACTTTATAGCTAGTGGGTTCATTAAGATCCCCTAGACTATGTTCCTCCGCCTCTACATTTAGACATAAGCGATTCAGAACTCGACGTGACCTTTCGGGCCTAAGAATCGGAATTACTTCCCTTTGAGGTGGTTCGAAACCTTCAACCTCCATAGTAATTTCGCTAGTGATTTCAGAAGGTGTTGTATCTTTATCTTGAATTTATTTAAGATCTATGGCCCTCCCACTGACTGCTTGAGTTATGATATTTTTCTCAAAGAACTCAGCATACCTCGCAACAACTATTTTGTTTTCAGGTGGGAAGTAAAAATAGTAACCCATCATTTCCTTTGGGTATCCTATAAAGATACACTTAACAGATCTTTATTGGAGTTTGTCAGGCATATCTCGCTTCACAAGCGCCTCACATCCCCAGACCTTTAAGTAAGACAGATTAGGAACTTTTCCATACCATAATTCATATGGAGTCTTATCAACCTTCTTGGTTGGAGCCATATTTAGAATGCGTGTTTCAGACTCTAGGCATAATCCCAAAAGGATAACGGCAGAGTTGTAAGATTTATCATTGATCGAACCATGTCTAACAAAGTACGATTTCTCCTTTTAGACACATCATTGTGTTGTAGTGTGTATGGACGAGTAAGGTGTTAGACAATTCCACAAGCTTTAAGATAATCTTTAAACTCTTGGCTTATTTATTCGCCACCCCGATCTGATCGAAGAGCCTTGATTGTCTTCCCGAGTTGATTTTCCACTTCATTTTTAAACACTTTGAACGTTTCAAAGACCTTATGTTTATGTTTAAGAAGATAAACATAACCATAACGATTAATAATAATCCGTGAATGTAATAAAGTAACTAGCACCTTGTATTGACACATGTCTAAGTGGACCACACACATCAGTATGTATTATTCCAAAAAGATTAGTTGCTCTTTCAGGACGATGTGGAAACGATTTCCTTGTCATCTTGCCCGATAAACAAGATCCACATTGATCAAATAACTCATCATCTGTTGATTTTAAAAGCCCTTCTTTTTGCAGCTTTTCAATACGTTTCTTGCTTATATGAGCAAGACAGTAGTGCCATAGATAAGTAGAGTACATATTATGTTTGGCTCTTTTAGTGCTAACATTATAAATAGAATTAACATTTGGTACAAGATTATGCATATCAATTTCATAAATACCATTACTGGGAATAGCATTAAAATAAAACACATTGTTCTTAGAAACTGAAATTTCAAAATCCGTAAAACACTAGATAAATCCATTTTCTACCAAACGATGAACTGAAACAACACCTCTAGTTATAGAAGGTGCATAATGACAATTGTCTAAATAAATCATAAGGCCATTAGGCAAAACTAAGTCATAACTTCCAATAGCTTCTGCTTGTGCACGAACACCATTGCCTATGTACAAAGAGAGTGCTCCTTGTTTCAGCTTCCTTGCTTCTCTAAACTCCGATTTTGTAATACAAATGTGAGTACCACAACCAGTGTCATACACCCAGGATTTATTAGGGAAAGCAAATAATTCTATTGTGAAGATACCTGAAGAACTGGCAGAGCCAACTTCCTTCTTTTTCTTCAACAACTCAGCAAGATACACAGGACAGTTCCTCTTCTAATGACCCATCTCCTTGTAGTGGTGGCAGGTGTCATCCTTAGCTGGGTGCTCTTTAGTAGAAGGCTTAGGGTTTTTAGGTTTAAGGATATAAACTTGTTTATCATTTCTCTTGTCATTAGCTTTACCCTTGCCTTTAGCTTTAAGCTTTCTTTTTGGCCTTCTGGATGTTACCATCTTTAATCATCATTACTTGTGGTGTTTTAGCCTTTTTAGGTAAACCCTTTTCATACTCAATGAGCATAGCATGTAGCTCACCAATCGTCTTCCTCATGTTATGCATATTGTAATTTCTCACAAATCCTGCAAAATCTTTAGTAAGACCATTTAAGATAAGACCAACTATAAGATCTTGTGGTAGCATATAGCCAAGACGTTCTAGTTGATCTACATATCCTTTCATCTGTATGACATATGCAGCAACTGGTTTACCCTCCTCTTGTTTGCAAGCATGGAAAGTTGGATTATGTCAAACCTCTCCACTCTAGCTTGATTTTCAAACATAGCTTTAAGCTCTTTTATCATGTCATATGGTGAGGAGTTTTTAAACTATCTATGAAGCTCAGGAGTCATACTACCGAGTATTAGACAAGCAACCTCATTATATGTATCATAAACTGCATTCCATTGTGACAACACTTGTGCCTCGGAATTTGCAGCAGGAGCCACGGGTAAAGGCTGTTTAATAACAAACATTTTCTTTTCAACTCTCAAGACTAACTTAAGTTGATGAAACCACTCATTGAAATTATTTCTAGAAAGTTTTTCTCTTTCAAACATCGACCTGAAAGCCGAATGGTTTATGTTTTGAACAGGTTGTGCCATCTACAATACATAGTTAAAGTTCAAGAATTAGTATTTTCGATAAAACTTCTTGAAGAAAATTAACTACCCATGTTTAATCAAATAAACAATTAATTTTCTAAAGACTAGGATCCTACTTGATGTACCGCCACCACATCAGTTGATCTGCTAGTGATGGTGTACTCAACAGGTAATTGACGATAAATAATTGCCACCGGTGCAATTCCTAGAACCATATAGGACTTACTTTGTTACAATAATATTCTAGTAAGCATATTTTATCCCATCTATGCCTCGATTTAAGGTCTCACCAATAAACCGATTAAGTTGTCCACTAAAAAACTGTGATTATGTAACACTAACGTCTCACGAAAAAGTGTATAATCATCTTGGGATTACGATCTACATACATCTCACGCATAGTAAAAAGCATCTACAAGTGTTTTTACGAATTGGATGGCAATAACTTATTTAAAAAAGGGTATTTTATTTGTCGTGACAAATATGTACGAAGAAGCATGCATACATCTTCGTATCATAGATTTTAATAAAAACTTTACTCAATTAAGTTATTTATTACGGTATCACATATTTTCTATACATCTAATGTATAAATAGTGTTACCTTTTAAAATTGACGATTCAACGTGTTTCCAAATATAAAGATTAAAGAATGGTCAAAAACTTTAATAATGACACTGTAGTGACATGCCATGGTTCACGGTAACTCCAATCGAACGCACAAAGAAGCGGAGAATCAGGTCAGCGCGAAGCGTATTAAAAACCTGAAATCTTTAGGAAAATCCTCCTTAAACTTCTCTTATAGTTTGTTCTAGTGGATGAGCCGTACTTCCCATGAGTCCATAGCGTCCAGTTTTAACCATTCAAAATAAAACTTTAATTTGGAAAACACATTATGAACTATAAATAGTCCATAATAAATCTGATTTCATAATAATTAGTCATGTTTATATTTATTTTCGAAAAACCCTTTTATTTTCTCACAAGTCCAATACTTAAAATAAAAATAATATAAACATAAAATTAATTCACATAACAATTATTCAAATAACAACACTTAACAATTAAGTCATTCAAATATCAATATATGATCCTAATTATATAATAATTAAAACATGCATATATTCATATAAGGCTCATTCGTCCTATAAACTCCGGCCACATCCATCGACATAATCGATTGTGTAAGCCTTAAACAAATATACACCACATAGCACATAAAATTTTAAACTTTTAGACCCCATTAAGACATTTCCAAGGTCTTCCCTAGCTTTTAAAGTCGTGGATTGAAACCACATAAATTTAATGTCTATGTTTTAATTCTTGATCATCATATTTGCATAAAAATTCTTTAACAATTAACAAGATTAATATCACATATCACTCCATGATAAATTAAAGGTATTTATCATGGAAGCTAAATTAACAATTAATTTAAATATAAAACCGATTAATTTACAATTAAACACATCAAGTTTTATTTATAAAAATGAATACAACCTAGAATTCATCTAATTAATTTTATAACCAATAAAGATTGAACCTTGATGCCCAAAGATCGAATCTTGATGCATAAAACACCCAAAGGGCTTAAAAATTAATTAAGAACCCTAATTAGTCTAATTTTATTTACTTTTTACTTACAAATTCTACACGTTGGCTCATGATACCACTGTTGGGATTTTAGATCTAATAAACAATTAAACATATTACGAGTACGCAGCGGAAAGATCAAATACGTATAGAACTTATAATTAACAAGGGATTGAAGATGTGTACCTTTTAGCAAGAAACGTTACACTGCTTTTGGCAATAAATGTTACACCCTCTTTAATATACGTGTGTGTATAACACCACGCGAAACCACCAAGGATCAAAAGAATAATCCCTCTAAGTTTATACACACAATACGTTCCTTAGCAAACAACGTGTATGCTAGTATTAGTAGTGTTTTAACCAAACAATCACTTCGTCTTTGAATCTATTAACACAAGAAACACCTTCTTCTTAGTTTAATCACAACAAAAACCCTAGAGGGTTATTTGTTCGATCATACAACAAGGAGGGGAGAAAAACCAAAACCCTTTGATGGGTTTTGGAACCGGTCGAACAAAGAGAAGAACAAAAGAGAGATTTAGGGTTTTTAGGTTTCAAGTTATGAGCACTCAAAGACCCTAAGACCTCCTTATATACTCCTCTTAACTTGGCATGCAAGCAAAGTCTCCCACCTCCTCATGAGGAGGTGGTTCGACCAACAATAAGGAAAGAGTGGGAAAAACTAAACTTTCCTTTTTCCTGGTTTTGCATATTAGTCCTCTAACTATTAACAACTAATATTTATTCTTGTTAAACTTTTAACGATCGTTTGTTAAACACTAATTAATATATTACATTAATATATTAAAAGGTTATTCTACATATTAACGTGTGCGTCCCTTTAGTCTCGAATAAATTCCGGACATATATAATTTATATTTGTTCATATTCCAACATGAAACTCCTATCTATGACAAGAACCATTTTGTGAGTCCTAACTCCAATCTTCAACCTAAAAATCAATTGGACTATAATGTAAGAAACACTTGAATAGATAATTATAGATATAACTTAGCATAAAGGAAATATAAACATCATTTAATCCATATATGGTATAACAATGATTCAAATAATAGGAAACTGCATAATGCCAACCTTTTTGTCTCCAAAGTTTCTTGGTGAGGTTGGTCCATCTTATACCACTCCAAATGTGGCATTACCTTTGTGATTACAGAACCGAAGAATGAGAAAAAGTGTAGCATGCTGATTTCCACAACAACCCAACCATGGTTGAAGATGTCCACAACTTCTGTATTCAATAACTATCTCATACGTAATATGTACATTTGATAAAAGAAAGATTCATACACATAGTTGCAACTATTTCACAATATAAAGAGTTCTCTCACTTCTTATTGCTATCATTTAATTCATCTCTAGATAGAGTCGAAGCAAGTGTTTTAAAAAGGTAAATACAGCTTTAGCACAAAGGAAACTGTAACTTAGAAGTGGATGAACCATTGTGAACAAAATAAGCTATTTATAATGGCACTATCTGTCTATTATATTAAAAAGTACAGCCCCTTAATTTTATGGGGCTATATCATTAGAGGCTCCTACTCATTATGCTACTTCCATTCTGCAGTATTTGACATTCACTCTGCATTTACAGTTATACAACATCCTCAAAGAATACAAATCAATCATCAACCATTACAAAAGAGTTATGGCAGTATAAGAAGATCAAGGGTTGTTGCAGTTTTCATTCGACATCCAGTTCTTAACCATTCACGATCTAAAACGGAGAATCAAATTTAGTATCAAATAATAAGGTAAGGCATCCAACACATAATACTCATATTTATTACGTGATTGTTTAGGTTAATTGTTAAACCCATGTATGAAGCTGATTATGAGATTTATATAAGCAAAATTAGGGTTTTTAGTTTTTATGTTTTGATTAGTCAAAATGTAGGTTTATTTTCCGTTTCAAGCAAACAAATAAATTAGGTGATGTAGTTTATGTACCAGGTTTAATTCAGACATATATCTGGTGTATCGGAGTCTACAGCTGCAGCTATTCGGCTTTGATCCGTTCTTGATACACATATGTGTTTATGTACCAATGATATACTCAAGATGGGTTAGTTTAGTATGTGTTAAAGCATGTTGAATTCGTTCGAACCAAACACCTTTTTATCCATTTTTGTAATGAGTAATTTTGAATTTTATAATTACAAAATCAGGATTATTACATTATCGATCATGATCATTATATAATATGATTTAGGAAGACGTATGCATAGATATTAAAAATATAGTTGTTTCAACCCATTTGACCCGAATCTCTTATCTAATTTGCTTATTTGACCCGTTCAAGATACAACAGAACTAAAATAAGTTTAAGTCCACAAAGTAGAAGCATCAGCGGTTAACTTAATGATCCTTTGTTCCTTTGACCTTTCCTCATTACGGTTGCGGTCTTGACCTGTGCGCACAAATAGTGTGTCGGTTTAGGTGTGTTCCATCTCTAATGGGTCAAAAAGGTAAAATAAACATTCACTTTGTTTAGGATTTTTTTAGCATGTGGTACTTGCTGACAAGCTAAGTTCCTTTGCATTTCTTAAACTTACTATAGTACACATACTGACATACTGACATATTAACATGATGCTAATGAATAAAGATCGCAAAATGTCAACTTATTTTAACAATATAAATGCACAAACTATGAGTAGTTATTGATTTGCATATGCTAATAACTAGATTATAGTAGAAAACACGTATACACTGATCTTCTGTTAGAAACAATTATTCGATTCTCATCTAAGCCCCGTTATACGAAACAGACCCAGTGGAGGGAAAGCGGGTAGAACTTATTTCTTGACAATCATTTAGGAGTGTGTTTTGTCGTGGCGGTGTCAAGCTAGCAAAAATGAGTGTGCGCCCCACATCACCAACAATTTTGTTAGTTTTGTTGATGAGATGGGAGCCACTAAAACTATTTCGGGAGAAATAAAACGTCCATCTGCGTGTCCAGTTCTTCCTACAATTCAAGATGGCACAGATGTAAGTTAACCACTCTATAACTCTTAAGTAGTTATTATATTTATTGTAATGTCTTCTCCTGATATACGTATTAACTTTCTCTTTGATTTCATTTTCAGCTTTTGAGTTTGATTTCTACCACTGCAATCATACTAGCATTCAGGTAAAACCTTTTTACTGTATATTATTGTTTTCGTATAGTATTTGGTAGCATAACGTACTATCTCAATTCTATATACGATTTGATATTTTGAGATGTTTATGTTTTGACCATCAATGTTGCAGTCTCAATTCTAATTAAGATTTGATATTTCGAAGCACACATCGATGTTTATGCTACCTAATAATATTTGCCTAATGTGGTTGTACTTCAATATGAATGTTTAATTATCAGCTCGCATATTTATGTGTTCATTGCTTAATATCTAGGCGCCTAAAACAATCTCTCATATGAAGGCAAAATTCGTATACCTATATGTAATATAGCTGATATTAAATACTTTAGCTTAAAATTTGCATAACAAATACAATGCAAGGTTTTCCTTGAACTCCTTTTGAGCATGTCAACTTTAATTAAAGAAAATTTAATCTATATCTTAGATTCTTCTGAAATCAAACCTCAATGCATACACAATCTTGGAGCCCTTATTTTGGTGGCCAGTATAACTCTGCATTCATCGTAATGTTACGAGTCCACTTCCCTCTCTTCTTCGAAATAACTACCTTCAAGACCTCATCCTTCACATCCATCTCCACCATATCCCTGACCACGATGGTAGATTGTATCCGGTGTAAAAAACCTAATGAAATAGCCAAGATAAGTGAAGCGAGGATTGAGTCCATCCAGTCCTACCCTAAACCATATATTAGCTATTTCGCGCTTAATAAGTACACAACCAAAACCATTTCTAAAAGGGTTTGTAACAAGTATAGCAGAAAATACATAAGAACACCGACATAGGATATCATCAACTAAAATGTTCATTTTAAAAGATTTTAGTAAGAATTGAGCATACATTAATATTCTAGTGTAACATATATATACATAGAGGAATAGTTTTAATCATACACATTCGCGATGGTACTCCCACAAAATCTTTATTAGGAAGACCAGACATGTCGCGGATGATGTAGAGAGCTTTAGTGTCCTCCATAACATCCCACCTAGGAAGGGTTGTTGTTGCCACTCCAATGCGATTGTCCATCAAGTTTAGTAGCCGGGCCAGGTTCCTAAGTTGAAGATAGGCGCAAACAAAGAAATGATATCATGTATCAATTTATGATCTTATATAGTTGAAAACTTACATACCATGCATGGTTTTTTATATACTTCATAAAAATAGAAAAAAAGAAATAATATCATGTATCAATAAATGAACATATATTGATCCACGTAAATAATATGTTGAGATATCTACTAACCACCATTCAAAAGATCATCGAATTCAGATGTGCTTCGGCCTTGAAGCTTTAAGCTAAAGTAGCGACAACAAAGGAGCAATATATTATATATTTATCATCATCTCATTTGCAAGAAAAATATATGATCAAGGTTATTATATATATATATATATATATATATATATATATATATATATATATATATATATATATATATATATATATATATATATATATATACTTCTATATCTATAACTACATTATAATGTATTTAGGACATTTTTTAAATAGAAAGTCTAAAAATATTATTATACGCTGAACATATAGTGATTTGGTATGAGCCATACACACTAACTATTTACAGATTATGAGGGTGCTAAGTTAAGCTTACGGCTCGCCATAAGCTCAATCTGATATGCTCACAAGCTGAAAAACTGAACTTATAGGCTAATTAGCGATTTCATTTTCTGCATCAGGTTTCATTAAAGTCAACGGAGTTTGTAGAGTGTCAATGTTTAACAACTGAAGTCAACATGTGCTTACATCACTTCTAAGGACTTGGCATTCACTACCACCTGTGATATGAGACAATAAGAGTGGACATCAGGTCACCTCCAATTCCAAGCTAGCATACTTTTGAATCAATATGTACTTAATTGAAAGCCTTTTACCTGATGCTTGCAAAGTTATCTATCTCTTTATGCACCATTCATTTAGATATTAATACTTTAGGATAGTGTTGTTTTGTGTTTTCACAAAACACCCATTGATTATTGTTATAACACGCATAAAATGATTCATATTAGAGTAAATCCTTTATAAGTTTATATCAGGAAAATATGAAATCCCAAACACCCTCTTAATGTAGCTTAGCAATTTCAGTAAAATCATGTTAATGGAACGTGCTTTGTGAACTAATTTTTTGTATACTTTAATGTGATCACAAATGAAGCTCACAAATTACATGCCTGCCAAGTCCTTAATTCCTCAGACCTAAAAATTTTGTTACACTTTCATTTACAAAACACCCTACCAGGTGGCTGCAGTATGAGGTGCAATCATAATCACTAAGTAGAAATAAACATAAACTTTTGATTCATTAAATCCTAATCTATTGTTCTACTTATAGCAGCGCTAAAGGGAAGAGTATGAAATCAAGCACAAAGAAAAATATATGAAGTTTATTATGTTTCATCTTTTTCATGTTATATAACATTGGTTTAGTCGATGCGACTGAGTGTACTCAGATCCATGTTATTTTTAGACTAAAGAAGAGTCAGTTTCAAATCATTAAAAGGAACTTGATGAATCTCGATATTAATGTATATTCAATACTCACATTTATAGTTGTAAGCTTAAAGATGAGTCAAAATAAACCTGAGTATGCATTTCTTTGTTTGAATGTAGATTTTTTAAAGCACTAATACTCACACTGATGTCAAAGAACTCAATTACATGCACCACCATATTTACACCTCCCCAACTCACAGAGACAATATGCAATCAACAATTAGATACAACCCGTGTGCATCGCACGGGGAGAAGAGGGATGAGTAGGAGATGGAGAGAGGAGAGAAGTGAGAGAAGGAGAGGGAAGAGAGGGGGGAGATGGAGACGCGGTGAGAGAGGGGGAGAGAGGGGGAGGGGGATGAAGGGATAGAGGGGGGAGAGGGAGGAGGGTGAATGTTAGGTAAGGAGGGGAGAGAGAGAGAGAGAGTGAGGGAGAGAGAGAGGGAAAGAGAGAGAGAGAGGACCGAGAGCAGAGAGTACGAGGATCGGAGATGTGAGAGAGAGAGAGAGATGACGGAGAGATGAGTTAAGAGAAGAGAGAGAGAGTGGAGAGGAGAGAGATGATAGATGAGAGAGAGAGGATGAGGTAAGAGAGAGAGATGGTCGAGGAGAGATGAGAAGGGAGAGAGAGAGAGAGAGAGAGGGAGAGGGAGAGGAAGAGAGAGAGGGAGATCGGATATGGTTACGAGGGAAAGGGGAGAAGGGAAGGGGAGGGAGAAGGACGAGGAGAGGGGGATGGGGAAGGGGAGGGAGAGGGAGAGAGAGGGGGGAGAGAGAGAGAGAGAGAGAGAGAGATGAGGAGAAGTTTATGATGATGAGGAGAGAGAGATGAGAGAGAGATGAGAGAAGAGAGAAGATTGGAGAGAGAGAGAGAGAGAGAGGACGGAGTCCGAGAGAGAGACGAGAGAGAGGGGTATGAGAGGGCGAGAGGGAGGGAGGGATGGGGCTGGGAGAGGGTTGCAGAGAGGGAGAGAGGAGGAAGAGAAGGAAGGAGATAGGAAGGGAGGGGGGAAGGAAAGTGGGAAGAGGGAGGTGGGAGGGGGAGAGTTGGGTATAGGGAAGAGTGGGGAGAGAGAGGGGTGGGGGAGATAGGGAGAGGGAATGGGATGGGGAGAGAGGGAGGAGGTGTGAGGAAAAAAGAGAGACAGAAAGAGAGGGGAAGGGAAGGGGAAAGGAGAGAGGGGGAGGAGGAGGGGGAGATGTGGGGTAGATGGGGGAAGTCGAGAGAGGGGAATGGAGAGGGGGAGGGAAGAGAGGAGGGTGGATGAGGTGGGATTGAAGGGGGGGGAGATAGAGAAGAGGAAATGGATAGATGGAGAAAGAGGAGGATAGAGGGAGAGGGAGAGGGAGAAAAAGGGGAAAGAGAGGGGGATGGAGAGGAAGAGGGAGGAGGAGAGGAAGAGGGAGAGGGAGAGGGGGAGGGAGAGAAGGGAGGAAGGGAGGAGAGGGGGGAGGAGAGGGAGAAGGAGAGGGGAGGTGAGGGAGAGGGAGAGGGAGTCGAGGCTTGAGAGAAATGGAGAGGCGAGGGAGGGGGAGAAGAGAGAAAGGGAGGGAAGGAGAGATGGAGAGAGAGGAAGAGAGAGAGAGGAGAGAGAGAGAGATGGAGAGAAAGAGAGGGAGAGGGAGAGAAAGAGAGAGAGAGAGAGAGAGAGAGAGAGAGAGAGAGAGAGAGAGAGAGGAAGGAAGGGAGAGAAGGAGATAGGAGGAGGGAAAGAGGAGGGAGAGAACGGAGAGAGGGAGAGAGAAAGGGAGGAGAGGGGGAAGAGGGAGGGAGTGAGGGAGAAAGGGAGAGGGAGAGGGAGAGAAGGAGCAGGTGGAGATGGGATGAGGGAGAGGGAGAGGTAGTAGGAGGAGGAAGAGGGAGGGGAGAGAGAGGGCAAGAGAAGAAGAGGGAGAGAGAGAGAAGAGAGAGGGAGAGAGAGAGCCCTATTTATAATACATGCTTTACATAGACAAACTAAGTACAAGTTTTATATGCATGTAGTTGAAAGATTATACTTAAATAAATATCATGATATTTTTTTAGGTGTTGCATATTTTTGTAAGTACAAAATAAGTACTGTAGAATATAATATCTATCACATACCAAAAAGATTAAATGTAAGATTCTAGAGAGAGAAAGGGTTGGAAGGCTTTTTAGGGAGAGAAAGAAACTAGTATGTGTAATATATGAGAAAATCAACACCCTCTCCATTTGTGGAGAGGGTACTTATACATGAGTTTGGCCTGCCACCCATGGGTTTCCCATGGGTCGGTCCATTTACATTCTTAAACATTACATTGCATAAGCTATAAGCTAAGACTTATAAATACTGAAAGTGATCGATACTTTTCAAGATTCCTAACAATCTTCCCATAAGGGAGCTCACTCCAGATTACAAATATCTTAAACTTAGCATTCTATGAATGTTCTTCAGTCTTTCTCATAGTCTTGAATCTTGATGGCTATCTTGTATCTTTTGTAGTGTTCTTTGATCTTTAATCTTGAGCTTGTTCCTTCATGCTTGATAAACTGTGATCTTGAGCCTTTATCACTTGTCTTGAACTTTTTGAGATCATAAATCTTGCATCATCACTT
This sequence comes from Tanacetum coccineum, assembly GCA_026074375.1. Taxonomy (NCBI): domain Eukaryota; kingdom Viridiplantae; phylum Streptophyta; class Magnoliopsida; order Asterales; family Asteraceae; genus Tanacetum; species Tanacetum coccineum. Next base: position 8,058 of record BQNB010106907.1, on the reverse strand, counting down.
GATCATCTTTGTAATACTTTTCCTTCTTGTGATCTTGTGTCTTTGAACCAACATGCTCATACTTTAAATCATTTTGAAAGTTGTCTAACAATCTCCCTTGATAATCTTTAACTTGAACACTTTATGACTTTAAGGAAGATGTTGAATATCAGAGTAGCGAAAGTCTTTGTCTTTGTTTGATCTTGAGCCTTCTTGATTACTTGAAACATCGAGTCTTGAGTATGAGAATGTGTTTATGAATTCGACTGAGCTGAAATGAGGTCTTGCCGCCATTGTATGAACCTGCACTTAAGGGTTACCAATAAATCACAAATATGGACGAATATGTCTTTGTCATTTGTCAAAGTTTGGAAGCATTAACCTTCAGTTCCGTGAGAACCGTTTTACAGTATGAATATTGTACATGTGATTAGTGTTAGCCTCAAAATATTGAGTCGAACATGAAGTTCGTTCATTATGTATTTAAGTCTCGGTCAATCAATTAGTTAAC
>BQNB010106906.1:2568-23287 GCA_026074375.1 Tanacetum coccineum | reverse complement strand
CGTTCAATCGCAATATATTTGCAATTACTAACAACACCAATCCGTTTCTTTGAAACATTCGTAATCGATTCGCACAATGTCGTAGTAAAGCAATCGTTGGGTGTAGAAGGGACCCTGTTTCTTTATCACGCTACACTCACTTCTTAACTAGATCATAACACATCTTCACAATGGTTCCAGTCGTAATTCTGTGTGAAGGATAACGGACGAGACAAATGTCATCTTGATCGGAATGAGACGGTAGTGAAGATGGTGCCACTTTGCAGCAAGAATGGAGGTGTACACGAAGAGATATGACCAATTATGTGAAGTTGAGGGTGTGGTAGGCTATTAAGTAAAATGATAATATAAAAATGATAAATACTCCTAATTGATATTCCTATAAATCCTCCAACTTCTTTGATAATATATGTCAAATGTAAAAATCAATAAAGAATATTAAGATAAACAAATAGTGGATTACACATGCCACATTTTATGTGGTGTAGGTGGATAATTATGAAGATATTGTAAAAACATGTACCATTTCTCATGATAATATGTGAATGTGAGAAATAGGTGTGCAAGTGCATAAAAGTAAAAGTGCAAAACGTAGTTTGTTCTAATTAGGGCTATCTCTCTCTCTATTCATGAGGGTCAGTGTACCCGTACCCGCACCCGTTTATAATATCCACATCCATACTCGCCCCATTACCCGTTGGGTACCCGGTTAATATTATCCATTGGTTTTTCGGGTTTCCCCGCTAGTATCGGGTATTCCCAGTTGAATATTTTTATAGAAAAATGACGGGTATCAAGATTAAGCCACACTAAAGTTCATCGAAAAATAAAGCAAAACACCCTTATATATTTAAAAATTTTAAAAGTTAAAGAAAACAAATACCGTATTAGACGATTTAGCGCTTTCGAATAATTCATGTACAACATTCAAATGTATTGAATAATAGAAATAGTTATATAAAAAATACAATGGAAGAAATTATATGTAATAATATATACACTTTAATTAATTATAATAACAATAAAGCGGGTATGAATTCGGGTAAACGGATACGGGTACGGGTACGGGTAATCGGGGCGGGTATTATCAGAACCCGTCACCGAACCCGTACCTGGCTAAATTCTTTTATCAATACCCGTACCCGCATCCAAACCCGCCAACCTGCCCCCGAACCCGACCCAACCATTTCGGGTTTTGGTTTTTCCCGTCGGTTTCGGGTGCTTTTGCCATCCCTAGTTCTAATGTTAGCAATATGACATAAAAGTGAGTTAAGTTAGAAATAAGTGTTATCTTATGTCGCACAAATACAAATTTCACGTTTAATATTGTTTAATTTTATTTTTATGTTTTCTAATATGTAAAGGTATTTGGGTTCTTGATTTTGACTTCCTATATATATCTTCATAAGTCATATGTCATGTTAGATGTGTGTTATAACAACTGAACTATTCTGTAGAATTTTTTCTTGTTTTAGTGTAATATTCGTCAATGTTTTCTACATAAGAGAACTCTATTTGAGCCAGGTTAGCTGCATGTTGATAAATTTTAGACTCCACATCACGCGACTAGAAATTTACTCGTCCTCTATGATTTTGGTTTCAAAGGTTCATTGTGGTAAAAGGCCTTATTGAGCTGTAGTTTATGTTAAAATGATATCAACCAACACCAAAATTTTCTAAATCACCCAGCCAACCTCCCCTTTGGTGACTTTCTTTTATTAAAACAATATACACAGATTATTAGTCCTCAACACGAGTGCTGATTCAGTAAGTTACAAAAGAAAGACAGAGATAGTCCTCAAACGAGTTCTATCTTAAACCTATACAACTCACACATAAAACCAATACAAAAACAATGATCAAGATGATCAAAATTAAAGATCAATAGATCTTAAACAACTGGAAACCCTAAAAACTTGAAGGAGAGAGCTTTGAGAGATATATGTGAAAACTAGAAAATGGATTATGATCTTGGGCCACCTAACTTCAGCTTATATACTTTACATTTACACTTTAAACCCTGCACAACAAAACTTGACAAAACCTGCTCAACATAATAGCTAACACAAAATATTTTCAATAAAGCCCTTCAGCTATTATAAGCTTGCCAAAGTACACAAATACTTTGAACATCCTCCCTCAAGCTTATAATCCAAACATGTTTAACATACCAAACTTTTTAACCAAATAACTATGCTGATATGACCCAAGAGCTTTTGTTAAAACATCAGCAACATTTTTTCTTGAATCAACCTTCACAGTCTTTATTAAACCAAATGAAACTTTTTTTCTAACCAAGTGAACATCCAAATCAAAATGTTTTGTTTTCTCATGCATTACAGGATTAGCTGCAATTTGTATTGCAGACTTGTTGTCACAATACAAATTTGCAGGAATCATATTATCAACATTAAGATCCTTCATAATTTTCACTATCCACATTATTTCACAAGTAACAGATGCCATAGATCTGTACTTAGCCTCAGCTGAAGATCTGGATAATGTAGACTGTTTCTTACTCTTCCAAGAAACTAAACACCCATTCACAAAAACACAATAACCAGAAACTGATCTTCTGGTAACAGGACACTTAGCCCAATCAGAATCAAAAAAAGCATTAATATCAAACACACTATTCCTTTTAGAGAACTGAATACCATAACCAGGAGCAAGTTTCAAATACTTCAAAACTCTCATAGCTATATCAAGATGAGACTTTAATGGAGAATGCATGTGCTGACTTAAACAATGCACAACATAAGAAATGTCAGGTCTAGTCAAGGTTAAGTAAATCAGTTTACCAACCAACCTCTGATAGTTGGCAAAGTTAACCAAAAATTTATCATTCTCGGACTCTTTATGAGCAAGAACAATATTTTCAGGTAAGGGAGTCATGACTGGTTTGCATCCCAGCAACCCAAAATCATGTAACAATTCTAAACAATACTTCCTTTGAGTTAAACAAAGGCCAGTTTTAGTTTTTAAAACTTCAATTCCAAGAAAATACTTGAGTTTTCCCAAGTCTTTGATTTTAAACTTATTTTTCAAAAACCTTTTAAAGTTCTCAATTTCTAACTCATCATTTCCAGTAATCGCTAAATCATCCACATAAACAAGCACATACAAGAACACAGAACCAACATTCTTAACAAACAAGGAATGATCATTTTTAGATTGAACAAACCCAGCATCTCTAAGAGCCTCAGTCAACTTATGATTCCATTGCCTAGGAGCTTATTTAAGACCATATAGAGACTTTTTAATTTACAGACTTTGTTCTCATTTGGTTTAGAAAACCCAAGAGGTGGTAACATATACACTTCCTCATCCAAATCCCCATAAAGAAAGGCATTATTAACATCCATTTGAAAAAATTTCCAATTCATTTCAACTGCAAGTGTTAAAACACACCTAACAGTTCCCATTTTAACCACTGGACTAAAAGTCTCTTCATAGTCTATCCCTTCTTTTTGACCAAATCTTTTAGCTACAAGTCTAGCATTAAACCTTTCAATTTCACCACTAGACATATACTTGATCCTGTAAACCCATTTTGATCCTATTGGCTTTCTACCAACAGGAAGGTCACATAATTCCCAAGTATTATTTTCATATAAAGCATGCAACTCTTCATTCATAGCATTAATCCAATTAATATCTTTTAAAGCTTCTTCAAATGAAGAAGGTTCAATAGATTTATTCAAATTAGTCACAAAACAATAATTCTCACCCCTTAGTAAAGTATGATTAGCATACCTATGTAAGCAATATTTAACTTTACCATCTAAAACAAACTCATTCAACTTAGCAGGCAATTTAGAAGGTCTGCTAGACCTTCTAATATCAGGACTTACTTCCTCTGTTTCATTTTGATTAATATTTTCAAAAATAGGAACCTCTAAATGTGAGCCACCATTTCCCTCAGAAGGGTTTTCATCATCTACATGAGTTGCAAAGTGTTGATCACCATGTCCAGGCTGATTCTCAAAATCAGGCACTGGTTGATGCACATTGCCATCTCTACCAGATGGTCCTTCCTTATCATCATTGGGACTTGAAGAAGTTTTAGCTGTTGTTTCAGACTCAAAATTATCAAAAAGGTTTAAAGTTGAAATATCATTATTTATATTTTCAGAAGACTTAGAAAACTCAGTACTATCACTACTCATTTTATAAGGAAAGATAGTCTCATAAAATTTGACATCTCTGGAGTATAAAACAGTTCTATTTTCGAGACTAAAAAGTTTATAAGCCTTTTTCCACTAGCATAACCAATTAAACACATTTTTCAGCTTTTTCAAAAAATTTATCAGACCCCTTAACAACAACAGCAAAACACAAACATCCAAAACTTCTTAAATGAGAAAGGTTAGGTTCCTTACCATATACTAGAGAAAAAGGAAATTTTCTATTTAAGACAGAGGAAGGAAGCCTGTTAATCAAGTAAGTAGCAGTTAAAACACATTCGGTCCAAAAATACAAAGGAATTCCCCCTGAAACATAAGGCTTCTTGCTACATTTAGAAGATGCCTATGTTTCCTTTCAACAATCCCATTCTGCTGAGGTGTATAAGCACAAGAAGTTTGGTGAATGATACCCATAGTTTTAACAAATTCATTCATTATATTATTACAAAATTCAATTCCATTATCAGACCTTATTACTTTAATTTTCTTGTTAAACTGAGTTAAAACCAAGTTATAAAAATTGCCAAACATTTCAAACACCTCATCCTTGGTATTACGCAAATACACCCAAATAGACCTACTGAAATCATCTACCATAGTCAAAAAGTACCTAATACCCTCCCTGCTAACCACTTTATAAGGACCCCAAACATCTAAGTGAATAAGCTCACCTAAAGAAACAGATTTAGGATCACTTATTAGAAAAGAGTCTCTAGTGTGTTTTGTCTTATGGCAAACTTCACAAGGACTATTGTGACCAAGATTAGACAATTTTAAAGAGTTTTTAAGCATTTTCAAAACCTGGTTAGCAGGATGACCCAACCTATTCAGGGGCGGCTCAACATTCTCGGAGGCCTAAAGTGAAGTTCTAAGACGGGGCCTTTTTATCAAAATTATTTACCGAAAATCATTTATATAAAATTTACTTTTCCAAATTTTTATGTGAAATCTTTGATTAGTTTCTCGAAATCAAGAATATTTCATTTTCAATTGTTGCATCAACCGATATATATATATAATGTTTTGGTGACGCATTCAATCGTTGACAACTCTTAAATAACTTTAGTTTTAAAATACTTCTTTCTGCTAAAGTAACTGCTACTGAAATCGTTAACATTATTCTATACACCATATAAGTATTACGGAAAGAGTTTATAGCTATAACTTGATTAAGTATATTAATGATGTAGCATTTCTCACATGTATAATTTTTTTAAAAACTCTTAGTTTCAAAAATAAATCTATACCGTTAATACCCAAACAATTGTTATAATATGGCTTAAATAATTTTTAAGATCCAAACAACTACATTTTTAGCTTGTTATTATCTTGGGATATTAAATTTTCAATGCTAAATAATGAACTAAGGATACTTTCATACGGTTTTTATTGTTTCATTATCAACATTTTTCTACAAATAGCTCGTTTTCCTTTCAAATTTTCATTCCACATTCGTTTTTCTTTAGCAATGTTTTTAGCAAAAACTAAAGCATTCTTAAAAGCATCTTCTGAGAGAAGAATGATAATGAGCAGATTAGATAAAACTACATAATGAAAGTATGTTTGTAGGTATGAAAAAATAAATGTCAATCGATCAATATAAATGGTAAATAGTTGTTATCACGCGAATTAATTTTATCTTTGCTTATCTTCATGAAAATATGGGTCATTTATATACTTAATATATTTTGACTTAAGTTTCAACAGCTCGTTAGCTTAAAAATTAAAAGGGTATAGAAAAGCTCAAAACTTTGATTAATTAACATTTATCAGTTAATTGGAGCCTTAAAAAAATTAGATTTTTATAGATGGCGGCAAAAAAGACATGTGACTGACGTTATATATATATACAATGTCCTACGAAATCCAAGGCCTTAAAAATTGGGGGACTAAAGCCCTAGCTTTACTTGCCTTACCCTTGAGCCACCACTGAACCTATTGTGCCAAACCTCTTTGGATACATAGCAGACAAAAAACTTAATTTGATTACTAACAACAATCTTATCACAGTTAGCATCAAACACATACAGACCAAAAGATTCACTACTAGTCCCTAGAACTTTCTCATTTTTCAAATCCTGAATAACACACTTAGTCTCATCAAAACAAACTTAGCTTACTATCTTTAATCAACTTATGCACAGATAGAAGACTAACACAATATTCAAGAATAACCAAAACAACAAACAATATAACATGTTCATTTAATCTTAAATTCCCAATATGAGTAATTCTAGCCAATGTATCATTGGGGTGACCAACAGTTAAATTTAAATCAGATACATCAACCAAATGAAACATATTTTTGGTATTATTAGTCATATGTTGATTAGCCCCAAAGTCAATTATTCACCCAAAATGATAATTGACTCCATTTAAAAATATATTAGCATAAGAAACTTATAAAATTCTAATTAAAAAACACATTGTAGTTAAAAAAGGAACAAGAACCACTACCTGCCATATTGGCATGGGCAGCAGATCCAGACTTATCATTCAGAAGACTCATAAGCTTCTGAACCTGCTCATTAGTAAAGGATAAAGAACCAGTAGATGTTCTGATTTCATTGTTACCCATAAAACTTGTTTTAGCGTCAACATTATTATTCTTGTTATTGTTAAAGTTACTAGGAACTTTCAAATTTGGGTTTCTTTTAAAACCAGGTGGGTAACCAACAATTCAAAACATCTTTCAATAGTATGACCTTTTAGACCACAATTCTTACACAACAAGTTGTTATAATTTCCCCTATTACCATTTCCAGATGAATTATTACCATTATTCCAATTAGAATTATTGGTATTCCTTCTATTATCATTAGTTCTAGAAACAATCACAGAGGCTTATGGCTTTTCAGTCTTGATAGAGCTAGGAGAATCCCTCTATGGGACTCCTCTCTAGCAATGATCAAGAAGGCATCTCTGACTTCTAGAAGAATTTCCCTGGTCGAAATACTGCTTCTTATGGGCTGATAAACATCATTAAGGCCCATAAGAAATTGCATGAGTCTCATGAGCTTACCATGATCAATTAACTCAGCCCTAGCCTCACAAACACAATCAGGTTACTTGGTCAAAATATCAAATTCCCTCCATAGAGAATTTAGCTTGTGATAATACTCAGAAACAGGTAAACCCCCTTGCTTAAAACTATTGTTTTTTGTAACAAAGTTAACACAATAGACCCATCAATTCTATCATAAGTTTCCTGTAATTCCTTCCAAATTAAAGCAACATTATCAAAAAAAAGGCCAAGATAGACATCTTGGGATAAAGATCCCAAGATCCAGGACAACACAACAACATTACATCTATCCTATTGACCAGACAACAAATTACTAGCAACATAATTCGATTTGAGGCAAGCACCAGTAATAAAACCCATTTTATTTTAGTTTGAATAGCAAGTTTTATAGCACTAGCCCACACCCTATAGTTCTCAACAATAGTTAATTTTATACTAATCAAAGGGGTTCCATTAAAATTGTTAGCATGCAAATGCAATGGATTACTAACATCCAAAGAACTTATCAAAAGCCATAACAAATAAAACAGATCAAGACAATTAACAAATAATACATAATGCAACAAACTTAACAAACTTAAAAAATAAACCAACAAATAGATAATAGACAGTTATCAACCAAACTAACCAACATATGTTGTTGCAAATCCACAAAAATTCCTAAAACATATCCTCCAATGACTTAGACACAAACAAGACTTTAATGCTAAAACTACTATTAAACACACACCCAAGATCCACTAAAGTTGAGCCCAGTGAAATAGGAGTAGCCAGAGCAGGTATTCTAACCACTTGAGTGTCATATCAGGATTAGCTACCATGTTTGCACCCACTGAACCCAACAATGTATCACTTAAAGGAGAAAGAACAACTTACAGAGCTTAATATGGTAGCAAAAAACAATCAACCTCTCTAGATTCACTTAGTCTAGAGAAATTGAAACAAGAAACAACTTAATCTTCCTTAGATTCACTTAGTCTAGAGAAATTGGAACCCAAGAATCCACAGAACCTCAAGATCAGAAAACCCTCAAATTAGCAAATTAAGGTTTTCACAAATTGACCACCCAAATCGACCAATCACCCGGTTAATTAACAATTAACCTACCAGAAACTTGTAAGAACCACCAGAGAGTCAAGATCCCCAAAAATTAGGATTTTAGAGAAAAACCCTAAATCTTCAAGAATTCAATTAACCCATAAAATAAACTAAAAAACCAATCAATAGAGCCAATCGAGCAACCTAAGGCTCTGATACCATGTAAAAATGATATCAATAAAACACCAAGACTTTCTAAATCACCCAGCCAACCTCCCCTTTAGTGACTTCACTTTTATTATAACAATAAACACAGTAGATCAGTCCCTAACACAGATGTTGATAAAAAAATATTACAAAGTAAATGACAAAGATAGTCCTCAAATGAGTGTTATCTAAACCTATACAAGTCACAACTAAAACCTTATAGACTCAATGATCAAGATGATCAAGACTTAAAGATCAACAGATCTTGTTAATAACCAGAAACCCTAAAAAACTTGAGAGAGAGAGAGAGAGAGATGTGTGTGTGACACTAGAAACAGAGAGAGTGAATAATGATCCAAATCCACCTGACTTGAGCTTATATACTCCATATTTCCATTATAGCCCCTGCACAATAAAGACTTGACAAAACGTGCATAACTTGTTAGCTAACACAAAAATATTTACCATTAATCCCCTAACTATTATAAGCTTGCCAAAGTACAACAATACTTTGAATATTAGTCAACACAGTGACGATCAAGTCAATCCTAGGACTAACATTTGCATTGTTACTCAAATACTCCTCGAAGTGGAATTGGTTTTCCTTTGCCAGAGTTAAATTCATAACTTGAAAAGTTATAAAAGGTGAATTACAATTTACAAAAAGCTACATGGAAATTCAAACATGTTTAATTATACATGGAAGAGTATGGGTTATGTTTTATCTCTAACGGCTAAAATAAAGGCACACTTGTAAGACACATGTCATTAGGTAGACCTTCACAGAGGGTGAATTTTAATGGCTAAAACCCCAATGCATAGTTTAATTTAAATAGCTAAATATAAATATAAATTTGACTATTCACTTCCACATGTTTACCATCCATACCAATTTTGATGTAAATTAATCATCACACTGTTGCTTCAGGTTAGTGAGAATACTTCTCGCTTGCTCATTATTAGCCCTCTTGTTAAGTTTTTTCTTGCAAGTAAAATCTATCTTCAGCAGAAAAGACATTAATATCAAACACACTATTTCTTTTAGAGAACTGAATTCAATAACCAGGAGCAAGTTTCAAGTATTTTAATACCCTCATAGCAATATCAAGATGAGACTTTAATGGAGAATACATGAGCTGACTTAAGCAATGCACATCATATGAAATATCAGGCATAGTCAAAGTCAAGTAAATCAGTTTACCAACCAACTTCTAATAGTTGGTAAAGTTTACCAAAAACCTATCATTCTAAAACTCTTTATGAGCAAGAATAATATTCTCAGGTAAGAGAGTCATAACTAGTTTACACCCTAGTAAACCAAAATCGTGTAACAATTCCAAACAATACTTCCTTTGATTCAAACAAAGACCAATCTTAGTTTTTAGAACTTCAATTCTAAGAAAATACTTAAGTTCTCCTAAGTCTTTGATTTTAAACTTGTTTTTTAATAAAATTTTAAAGTTCTCAATTTCCATCTCATTATTTCTAGTGATCAGAAGATCATCCACATAAACAAGAAAATATAAGGACACAGAACCAGTATTCTTAACAAACAAAGAATGATCATTCTTAGACTGCACAAACCCAGTATCCCTAAGAGCCCCAGATAACTTGTGATTCCAGCCTAGGTGCTTGTTTAAGACCATATAGAGACTTTTTAAGTTGCAAACCTTGTTTTCATTAGTTTTAAAAAACTCAATAGTGGTAAAATATAAACCCTCCTCATATACACTCCCCATTTAAAAAGCAATTTGTTAACACCTTTGAAAATTTTTCCAATTCCATTCAACTCGCAAGTGTCAAAAAGACACCTAACAGTTTCCCATTTTAACCACAGGACTAAAAAGTCCTTCATAGTCAATTCCTACTTTTTGACTAAAAAACCCTTGTAGCCACAAGTCGTGGCTTTAAACCTATCAATCTCACCACCTAGACATATACTTATCCTGTAAACCTATTTGATCCTATTGGCTTGTCTACCAGCAGGAAGATCACATAATGCCTAACATTATTCTCATAAAAAGCATACTATCCTCATTTATAAATTAATTCCATTTAATGTCTTTTGACAAGCTCTTCCAAAGAAGAAGCTTCAGCAGACTTATTGTAGATTATCACCAAACAACAATAATGTTTTCACCACTTATCAAGGAATGAAGTAACAATACCTATTCAAACGATAACTTAACTTTACTATCTAAAACAAACTTATATTACAACTTGCACAATTTTAGAAGAGTCCTGCTAAAACCTTCTAACATTAGGACAACTTCCTCTGTTTGACTTTTAGAAATATTCTTCAAACAAACAGGACCATTCTAAGTGTGAGGCCACCATTGCCACTCGGAAAGAGTATCTATCATCTACACGAGTTGCAATGTTTTGATCATCATGTCTAGGCTGATTTTGAGAATCAGTTACTGGTTGATGCACATTGCCATCTCTACCAGATGATCCTTTCTCATCATCATTGAGACTTGAGGAAGGAGCTTTAGCTGTTGTTTCAGACTCAAAATCATCAAAAAGTTTAAAGTTGAAATACCATTTTCATTTTTAGAAGACTCAAAAGACTCAGTATTATGACTCATTTTGATTTTTTAGCTTTTTCAAAAAACTTATCAGACCCTTTAATAACACCAGCAAAACACAAACAACCAAAACTCCTTAAATGAGAAAGATTAGGTTCCCTACCATACACTAAAGAAAAAGGAGATTTTCCATTCAAAACAGAGGACGATGTCCTGTTAATCAAGTAAGTAGCAGTTAAAATACACTCAGTCTAGAACACACAAAAGGAATTCCCCCTGAAACATAAGGCTTCTTGCTTACATAAGAAGATGCCTATGTATCCTCTCAGCAATCCCAATCTGCAATTGTGGTATAAGCACTAAGAAGCTTGGTGAATGATAACCCATAATTTAACAACCATTCATTCATTTATTAATATTACAAAATTCAATTCCATTATCAGAACCAGACCTTATTACTTTAATTTACTTGTTAAACTAACTGAGTTAAAAACAAGATATAAAATTGCCAAACATTTTTCAAACACCATCATCCTGTGTATTAACGCAAATACAACCCAAACAGACCTACTGTAAATCGATCTACCATAGTCTAAACAAGTACTCATAATACCCTCCCTGCTAACCACTTTATAAGGACCCAAACATCTAAGTGAATAAGCTCACCTAAAGAAACAGATTTAGGATCACTTATAGGAAAAGAGTCTCTAGTGTGTTTTACCTTATGAACAACATCACAAGGACTATTATGACCAAGATAGACAATTTTAAAGAGTTTATGCAGTTTCAAACCTGGTTAGCCTGATGCCACAACCTATTCAGGGGCGGCTCAACATTCTTAGAGGCTAAAGTGAAGTTCTAAGACGGGCCCTTTTTAAATCAACATATTTACCGAAAATCATTTTATAAAATTTACTTCATATCAAATTTTTCACATGTAATCTTTGATTAGTTTCTCGAAATCAAAGAATATTCATTTCAATTCTTGCATCAATAACCGATATATATATATAACTTTTTTGGTGATCTGCATTCCACATCGTAGACAACTCTTAAATTACTTTAGTTTTAAAATACTCATTCTGCTACAAGTAACTCGCTACTGTAATCGTAACATTAATCTATACACCATATAAGTATTACGTAAAAGAGTTTATAGCTATAACTTGATTAAGTATATAAAATGTAGTTAGCATTTCTCACATTATAATTTTTTCACTTAAAAACTCTTAGTTACAAAAATAAATCTATACCGATAATACACTAACGAAATAGCAATTGATGAAAAAATGGCTTAAATAATTATTTAAGAACCAAACACCCTACATTTTAGCTTGTTACTTATCTTGGGATAATAAATATTCAATGCTAAATAATGGACTAAGGATACTTTGCATAAGGTTTTTATTGTTTCATTACAACATTTTTCTACAAATAGCTCGTTTTCCTTCAATTTTTCATGTCCTCATTCGTTGTTTCTTAGCAAGTTTTTTAGCGAAAACTAAATTCATTCTTAAAAGCCTCTTCTGAGAGAAGACAATGATAATGAGCAGATAGATAAAACTACATAAAGAAGTATGTTTTGTAGGTAAGAAGAAATAACTGTCATTCGATCAATATCAATGGTAAATGTTGTATCATACCGAAATCACAAATTTTAATCTGCTTATCTTTATGAAAATATGGGTCATTTATATAACTAAATATATTTTGACTTAAGTTTCAACAGCACGATAGCATAAAATTAAAAGTGTCTAGAAAAGAGCTCAAAACTTTGATTAATTAACAATTACAGTTAATCTGATGGAGCTCTTAAAAAAATTAGATTTTTATAGATGGCGGCAAAAAAACATATGACTAACGTTATATATATACAAGGTTCTACGAAATTCGGGGCCTTAAAAATTGGAGGCCTAAAACCATAACTTTACTTGCCTTACCCTTGAGCCACCACTGAACCTATTGTGCCAAACCTCTTTGGACACATAGCAGACAAAAAACTTAATTTGATTACTAACAGCAATCTTATCACAGTTTAGCATCCAACACATACAGACCTAAAAGATTCACTACGGAGCCCTAGAACTTTTCTCATTTTCAAATCTGAAAAACACACTTATCACTCAAAACAACTTAGCAACTTTCTTTAATCAACTTATGCACAGATAGAAGACTAACACAATATTTAAGAATAACGAAAATAGCAAACAATAGAACATGTTCATTTAATCTTAAATTCCCAATATGAGTAATTTTAGCCAATGTATCATTGGGGTGACCAACAGTTAAATTTAAATCAGATACATCAACCAAATGAAACATATTTTTGGTATTATTAGTCATATGTTGATTAGCCCCAAACTTAATTATCCACCCAAAATGATAATTGACTCCATTTAAAGATATATTAGCATAAAAAACTTATAAAATTCTAATTAAAAAACACATTGTAGTTAAAAAAGGAACAAGAACCACTACATGCCATATTGGCATGGGCAGCAATTCCTGACTATATAAATCAGAAAGACTCGAAAAGCTTCTGAACCCTCGCTCAATACGTGAAGGGACAAAGAACCAGTAGATGTTCTGATTTCATTGTTACCCACAAAACTTGTTTTAGCGTCAACATTATTATTCTTGTTATTGTTAAAGTTACTAGGAACTTTCAAATTTGGGTTTCTTTTAAAACCGGGTGGGTAACCAACAATTCAAAACATCTTTCAATAGTATGACCTTTTAGACCATAATTCTTACACAACAAGTTGTTAAATTTCCCCTATACCATTTCAGATGAATTTTAACCATTATCTAAATTAGAATTATTGTAATACCATCTATTATCATTAGTACTAGAAACAATCACATAGGACTTGTGGCTTTCAATCTTAATAGAGCTAGGAGAATCCTCAATGGGAACTCCTCTCTAGCAAATGATCATAAGCATCTCTGACTTCTAGACAGAATTTCCCTGGTCCGAAAAGCTGCTTCTTATGGGCTGATAACATCATCAAGGCCCATAATAAATTGCATGAGTCTCATGAGCTTACCATGATCAATCAACTCAGCCCTGGCCTCACAAACACAATCAGGTAACTTGGTCAAAATGTCATATTCCCTCCATAGAGAATTTAGCTTGTGATAATACTCAAAAACAGGTAAACCCCCTTGCTTAAAACTATTGTTTTTTGTAACAAAGTTAACACAATAGACCCATCAATTCTATCATAAGTTTCCTGTAATTCCTTCCAAATTAAAGCAACATTATCAAAAAAAACATGGCCAAGATAGACATCTTGGGATAAAGATCCCAAGATCCAGGGCAACACAACAGTATTACATCTATCCTATTGATCAGACAACAAATTACTAGCAACATAATCCGATTTGAGGCAAGCACCAGTAATAAAACCCATTTTATTTTAGTTTGAAAGCAAGTTTTATAGCACTAGCCCCAACCCATAGTTCTCAACAATAGTTATTTTATACTAAACAAAGGGGTTCCATTAAAATTGATAGCATGCATAAATTCAATGGATTACTAACCTCCATGAACTTAATCAAAGCCATAACAAATAAAACAGATCAAGACTAATAAACAAATAATACATAATGCAACAAAACTTAAACAAACTAAAAAATAAACCAACAAAGTAGATTAATAGACATTATCAACCCAAACTAACCAACAATGTTGTTGCAAATCCACAAAAATTCCTAAAGCATATCCTCCAAGTCTTAACAACAAACAAGACTTTAATGCTAAAACTACTATTAAACACACACCCAAGATCCACTAAAGTTGAGCCCAGTGAAATAGGAGTAGCCAGAGCAGGTATTCTAACCACTTGAGTGTCATATCAGGATTACTTAACACGTGTTTGCACCCACTGAACCAAACAAATTTATCACTTAAAGGAGAAAAGAACAACTTACAGAGCATAATATGGTAGCAAACAACAATCAACCTCTCTAGGATTCACTTAGCGTCTATAGAAATTGAAACAAAAGAAACAACTAATCTTCCTTAGATTTCACTTTAGTCAGATAAATTGGAGTACACCGCAGAATCACAGAACCTCAAGATCAGAAAACCCTCAAATTAGCAAATTAAGGTTTTCACAAATTGACCACCCAAATCGACCAATCACCCGGTTAATTAACAATTAACCTACCAGAAACTTGTAAGAACCACCAGAGAGTCAAGATCCCCAAAAATTAGGATTTTAGAGAAAAACCCTAAATCTTCAAGAATTCAATTAACCCACAAAATAAACTAAAAAACTAATCAATAGAGCCAATCGAGCAGCCTAAGGCTCTGATACCATGTAAAAATGATATCAACAAAAGACACCAAGAACTTTCAAAATCACCAGGCCAACCTCCCCCTATAGTGACTATACTTTTAGTTATAACAATAAACACATTAGATCAGTCCCTAACAACAGATGATGATAAAAAACATATTAAAAAGTAAATGACAAAGATCAGTCTCAAATGATTGCTAATCCTAAACCTATATAACTCCACCAAAAACCTTACAGACTCATGATCAAGATGATCAAGACTTAAAATTAATTCACTATCTAGTTAATAACCGAGAAACCCTAAAAAACTTAAGAGAGAGAGTGAGAAAAAAAAAAAGAAAAAAGAAGAATGTGTGAGTACACTAGAAACAGGAGAGAGTGAATAATTGAACCAAATCCATCCTGACTTGAGCCTTATATAGCTCCTAAACTTCACCATTATAACCTCCTGCACCAATAAAGACTGACAAAACATGCATAACTTGTTAGCTAACACAAACATATTTACCATTAAGCCCCTAACTATTATAAGCTTGCCAAAGTACCATAATACTTTGAATAGTAGTCAACACAGTGACGATCAAGTCAATCCTAGGACTAACATTTGCATTGTTACTCAAATACTCCTCGAAGTGGAATTGGTTTTCCTTTGCCAGAGTTAAATTCATAACTTTACAAAGGATCTCAAAAAGGTGGAATTACAATTACACAAAACACGCTACATACAACACTTCAAACATGCATTAATTATACATGGAAGAGTATAGGTTATGTTTATTATCTCTTACAGCTCAAAGAAAGCACACTTGTAAGACACATGTCATTAGGTAGACCTTCACAGAGGGTGAATTTTAATGGCTAAAACCCTAATGCATAGTTTAATTTAAACAGCTAAATGTAAATATAAATTTGACTATTCACTTCCGCATGTTTACCATCCATACCAATTTTGATGTAAATTAATCATCACACTGTTGCTTCAGGTTAGTGAGAATACTTCTCGCTTGCTCATTATTAGCCCTCTTGTTAAGTTTTTTCTTGCAAGTAAAATCTATCTTCAGAAATGAAAGCAAAAATGGTTTTACTACACTATGTCTAGCAAAAATCTTTACTTGTAGAACTCAACAAACAGATCTTTATCACATATGTAAGAAACCAGCTTACAATCTGCAAATTAACATATACAAATCTCATTTCTTGTCATACTGCTACATAGAGAAGAAGACATATTGACATCAGCAACAACAAACATACCTTCTCAAGCATGTCTGATGACATCAAATAACGTTACTTTTATAGCATCATTTATCCAAAGTAAATTACCCATTTTATATAATTATTGCAAAGAATTGTTACTTAATTGCTTAAAGTTGATAATTGCAGTAATTATGAAGTACATTGTGAAGACGAGCTAAAAGGCGCACATTTTGGAGCTTAAATGAAGATATTTAAAGATTGCTTATTTCTGACTTAATACGCAGTTTCCAGCAAAGAAGATACGGCGTATCAGCACCTGCACTTTACAAGAAAACACGTATGTTCAAGACGCAATACGACATATCCTGCTGATTATATACGCTGTATCCAGCTGGTCAGCAGTCAAAGATCTTGCAGTAAATGTGATTGATAACAGTTAATCTTGATTGATTGTGAACGTAGCGCGCACTCCAAGGAATTCACCCAATACACCGTATTGACCTCATTTAATACGGCGTATCGACTATTTTTAGAGACTATAAATAGAAGACTCAAAAACGAGTTTTCAGTGTGCTTAATCACATTCTCTATACCATAAATACAAAGGTCGATTTTCTAAAGAAAATAAGAGCAACAAAGGTCAAGCATCAACACATAATTCCATAGAAGACACCGTGTAATTCCTATACTCTTGTAATCATTCGATTGTTGGTATCATTTGTTTAACTCGGTTAGTTTACCTTGGTTGTTTGATTACTTCTGTATTATTACAATGGTTATGAGCTAATAACCTTTGGTATTTGCCATTTTAATGAAGATTCAATATTGGTTTGTTTAATCTGGATGATTAATTTATCTTGATTGTTTTAATTATGTTTATCATCTCGTATTGTTTATATGTTCAAGTATGCGACCTATCAGTCAACGGGATCTAGTGATACTGACCAAGTGATCTAGATAACAGGATAACTTCCATATTCGTGTTTTATATATCTGGACACATATGGATCACAAATAATAGTCGCCTTCTTTACATTGTTAGGGAATAGGTTCACATTAGCAGGTGGAGTCTTTTGTAGCGTTCTTCTTCTTTTAGTAAAGGACTAGGCAAGCCAAGAAAAAAAAAAAAAATAAAAAAAAAAAAAGACTGGAACTACCAGTATATAAAATTCCGTCAAGCATAGGGGTAAGTCCGATGGCTGGGGGTTAACAAGATCACCATTGATTAATCCCTAAGATAGATTATAATTAAATTAAAGGATGCTTTAAGAGGATGCGTTAAATGTGAGAGGATTCAACGTCGTCTATGTCTTTAGGAAGATAGTACCGCTACTAGTCTTAGAATGATATGCCGCTCGAGTTATGACTCATCATTGCACTAACAACAAACTAGCATTTAATTAGATTTAATATGGCTAATACAGTTTTCATACATTGACCGCTCTTCTATCTTTGGATTATCTTCCTGTGTAAATATTGTGTTTTGAATTGATTTAAGTCACCACCAAACCTGTACCAGTCTCTCAGGCTGAAACCCCCCTCCTTTATCATTAGAACTAGGTTTAGTATAGGTGTTACAATTAACTAAACTAATTAGATTAATTAAAATACTGATAAAATACAAGGTTAACTTTCTCGCTCTTAGTGTTCAACACTCTACTTACCAACGAAACTACAACTGTACCGGGTACACTGCCCATTAGAGTGTTGTTTTAGGTAAAGTCGGCTAAATATAAATTTAAAACTTAGTAATCATAAAATAACCTACACATAACGACACATCAAGTTTTTGGCCCCATTGCTGAGGAGTGAAGTTGTTTAATTCTTATTTATTAGTATTTTAGTTTAGTTTAGTTTAGTTTAAATTAATTTGCATATTTGTGTGTTTGTTTTGTGTGTTTAAATTTTTTTGCATTGTATATTTTTGCATATTGTTTGTTTTTGTGTTCTCTGCAGTCTGCTGTAACTTTCTGAGTCGAATACTCAATACGGCTTATTCATCTTCTTGGATACGGCGTATAATTTTTTTCAAATCATACAGCGTATTCGACTCTGTCTTCAATACAGCGTATTTAGTTTTTCTAAATACGACGTATTAGTCTATTTGACAATTTTCTTTCCTAGCCAATTTATTACTGGTTAAAATGGATGACCCCAACATTACTATGGCAGAGTACATTCAGCTTTAAGAAGAAAAAGCTTGTAGGCGTGGTCAAACATTTAATTGGGAAACTGCTACGTACGGTAAGATCTGGTATGATGAATACGTTCACTACCTCAGATCTTTTGAAGAGAAATTGTTAGCCATTGTTTACAATGATGCTCTAACATCTGAACCGGAAGTCTCATATGATTTTGAGAATGAATTCCCAGCCATTGTGTACAATGATGCTTTAACTTCTAAACCAGAAGTCTCATCTGAACCTACTGTAAGTGCTTATCCTACCATAAAAGTTGATTTTGATTTTATAATATCATTTGACGAATCTGATGATGAAGATTACACTTGTATATACGATAAAAACTTATTTTCTTATAAATTAGTTTCTATCAATGATTTAAAATCAGATTCGGGCAATGATGATATCAAAATCAATCTTGAACAATATTCGAGGGATTTATCTATCGAACCATTACCTAATGTAATAAAAATTGATACACAAGGGTCAATTGAACTTTTGGAAACAAGTCATGATACAATTAGTAAAATTTTCACTGCTAAAATTTTTATCAAGGAATTAAATGTTAATATCATGACTTGTAATTTTCTTAACAAAGGAATGTCATTAATTCTTATTATTAAGAATTTATCTGTGCCATTTGACATCCCGTTCGACCCCAAGTTGTTTTATAAGGATGGGATTAAATTGGGGCAAGTCTAACTTAAAGACTTTTTTCTAAACAAAAGTGCTTGTCGGGATACAACCCGAAATGTATTTTCATTTTCTTATCGAGTCTATCTTCCCAGAATGTCTATACGGCGTATCCAAACCCCATGGATATGGGTATTGACTATCTAGACGCTATCCAGTCTTTATTTTTCAGTTATTTAAACTTTACTGTCAGCTCGGTCTATATGACGTATTCATTAAATGAATACAACGTATTAGGCGACTGAATCGTACCTTAGGATTTTCAATACAGGTTCCAATACGGCGTATCCTGGGGAATGGATACGGCATATTGACTTTCGGTACAGTTGATAACATCAAATATCTAATACTTTTTGGTGGCAAATTACCCCCTAAAATATCTGCAAATGTTTCACTAACACTCGAAAACAAGATATTTTCTGTTATTTTGTAGTTTTCAGGTGAAATGTAGGAAAATGACAAGAAACAAGGGAAAAAAGACTAAAAGTGTAAATTCTGTAGGATGTTACGGCGTAACACCTTATCTAGTTACGCCGTAACCCTATATTTGGAAGTAAATCTCGTCAAAGTTATTGTTACGGCGTAACACCTTATCTAGTTACGCCGTAACCATGAAGATCACCAAATATGAAATGAAGATCACGTACAATTAGAAGTTATATGAAGGTTATGACGTAACACCATATCTGGTTACGCCATAACAGATGCTTAAATGTGGAATGCCGTGTAAGTTGGTTACGGCGTAACACCTTAATTGGTTGCACCGTAACAGGTTCTACAACTATAAATAGAGGCCTCATTCAAGCTATCCGACATCACTTCCTCCTCATCCAATTGAAGAGGTTACAAAGGCTTCCAACCTTCAAAGAACACCAACTGGAGTCTAAGGGAGATCACATCTAACTTACTTTTTGTATTTAATCATTTAAAAGCAAATCCTGTAAGAATTATGAGTTTTCAATATATGATTTCTTCTATCTCTTATTGTGTTTCCTTTGCCATAAGCGGCTAAGCACTTGAAGTGCTAGCCTAGTTATGAATTTATTGTTGTTATGATTGTTTCCTGTTAGATTATGGTTTCACTAGATATTCCTTGACTATCGTGTAATCCTGAGTTTTGGTAGTACGGGCGGTGTGGACCTAGCTTGCCCCATTAATAGACTACCTTGTCATGATGGGATCCAATGGGTACTAGGGAGGATCACTAACTCTTTACCTGGTGTAGGAATCGACCGGTCACCGCACTTACCACTCGATACTTAAAAAGTACAGGAACTCTTGTAAATGGGTTAATAAGGGTTAATATACAAAGAAGTTACTAAAGTTTGCGTAAATGTTCGATTACGTTACTAAAGTTTAA
>BQNB010106905.1:0-23287 GCA_026074375.1 Tanacetum coccineum | reverse complement strand
AAACGAATGCAGTCAACAACAGGGTATTGATTATGATGAGACATTTAGTCCGGTGGTTAAACCGGCTACCATTCGTACTGTTTTGAGCCTTGCAGTTTCTCGTGACTAGCCCATTCATCAGCTTGATATAAAGAATGCTTTTCTTCATGGTCACTTATCTGAGACTATTTATATGCATCAACCTCCTGGGTTTATTGATCCTAGCAAACCTAATTATATTTGTCATTTGCATCGATCTTTGTATGGGCTTAAGCAAGCCCCGCGTGCTTGGTTTCAGCGCTTTGCTAGTTATGCTACACGAGTCGGTTTTCAGCATAGTAAAACTGACTCCTCTTTATTTTTCTTTCATCGAGGATCTGACATTGCTTATTTGCTGCTTTATGTGGATGATATTATTCTTACAACATCGTCTTCAGCATTTTTACAGCGGATTATTGCTTCCCTCTATAGTGAGTTCGCTATGACAGATCTTGGTTCGCTCAATTATTTTCTTGGTATTTCTGCTCAGCGATCGGCATCTGGCTTATTTTTGTCTCAATCAAAATTTGTAGAGGAAATTCTTAAGCGAGGTCATATGCAAAATTGTAACCCGTGCCGGACCCCTGTTGATACAGAGACTAAGCTTGGTTCGGATGGTGACCATGTTAGTGACCCAACCTTATATCGCAGCCTTGCTGGTGCTCTTCAGTATCTTACCTTTACGCGGCCAGACTTATCTTATGCTGTCCAGCAGGTGTGTCTTTATACGCATGACCCTCGTGATCCGCACTTTACTACTTTGAAGCGTATTCTTTGATATGTTTGTTGTACTTTTGATTATGGTCTGCAACTTCATGTATCATCTACTACTCAGCTTAGTGCGTATACTGATGCTGATTGGGCTGGCTGCCCTGTTACCCGTTGGTCCACATCCGGCTATTGGGTGTTTCTTGGCGACAATCTTTTATCATGGTCTGCGAAACTTCAGGTTACCTTGTCTCGTTCTAGTGCTGAAGCTGAATATCGAGGTGTTGCTAATGTTGTTGCTGAGACTGCTTGGATCCGTAATTTGTTATGTGAGCTTCACACTCCTCTATTTTCTGCTACCTTAGTCTATTGTGACAATGTTAGTGTTGTCTATATGTCTGCAAATCCAGTTCAACATTAACGCGCGAAATACAATGAGATCGACATTCATTTAGTTTGTGACTTTGTTGCTTTGGGACAAGTTCGTTTTCTTCATGTCCCTTCAAGATATGCAGATATTTTTGGATGATTAGATAATGTTTAGTAGGGTGATTGGATAATCATTAGTCTAGTCATCATTAGTTGTATTATGGTCATTGGGCTCAAGCCTATCTATTTGTATCTATAAATATCATGTATATATTGATCAAGAATGATCAAGAAAATCAAGGAGCCTTTCAATATGGCTTTTACCAATTCTAATATGGTAATCAGAGCCTAAATACCCACCATCAAAAACCCTAAATCACCGACCTAATTTCTTTTTCGTTCGTATAAATCCAGTCAAACAATCAAAGTCCACGGTCAACATTTCAGTATTCAAGAAAGACAACATTCAAAGAACATTAATAGTCATATAATTTTGTATGGCCTAGCCCATGTTAATGATTACTAAAGATCTATTTATCCTATATATAGGATATTGTTCTCAATTGTTAAGAACAGCAAATCAATTATCTTTCAATTGAGTTTACCAATCTAAAAGAGTTTATTAGCATTAACCGTGTAACCCTCTCACTGATTTTTTGAACAAAAGTATACACTACCACCCCCTTTTTTTATTTCAAAATTAGTGGTTTTGAGAACTATCGCTTTTTGTCTTGTTCATATTGTAGTTAAAGTTTTCATACTTAGTTGCAAAAGAAACGAATGGGACCCCAAGGACCCCTCCCCCTCCACCGTCCCCAACCGGAGTACCCTCTTACCCAAGAAGGGACCACCCTCTCTTCGCGATATTCCAAACCAGTATGATGCGGGATTACCGAATACAATATATTCCCAACCACTCCCACGCTATTTAAGTGGAATGAGAAAGTGCCATGAAATTTGCGGTAGAGCCTATCTATAGGTCACTGCCACTGAATGATCACATAAACAATTATCAATTACAATTTAAATTTTTTGCAGATTCATGGATTATCTGATTTATAGTGGGCGAAAAAGATAAGGCTAGTTTTCATTTACAGGCAAGGTTGCTCAATGTAGTAAAGCAACTCCTACAAACATAAACAATAACAAGAAGAATCAGAAATATATCAAGAATCGTCTTGGGCTCCAAGATAAAGATAAAAGTTTCAAATATTAAGGATTGAGTATTGGGAAAGTATCATTATGATTGATTATGTGATAGCCCTTCTAGGCGTTGACAATCTCTAATTATGTTGTCTACCCATTTGCTCAACAACATCAACAATTTAGTATCATGATGGGTCCCACGCAATAAGTTTCACAAATTATATCTAGAAATTACTCAAGAAAGAAGAACTTTGTTCAAGATGTTCATACACCGATTTCAAGGCCTCCAACAAGAAGATATTAATGCGTGATCTCCGTTCTAAACATTTCGTGAGTATCAACAACGTAAAGAATTGGGCTCCCCAATTCTTTCTACTTTGATGATACTCCCGAAATGTATAAACGAGATCACATCATAATTCCTCTTGTTGGAGGCCTTGATAATCGTGTTATGAACATTTTTAAAAAAGTTCCTTCTCATTGATTAATTCTGGATATAATTTGTGAAACATATTTAATATCAGTCCTTTGATGTGGGCCCCATCATGATCTTACAAATGTTGATGTTGATGAGCACATGGGAGACACATAATTAGATATTGTCATAGCCTAGTAAGTCATAATGATCACCTTCCCAAATCTCAATTCCTTAATATTTTGAAAACTTTTATCTTTATGTTGGAGCCCAAGAATCTTGATAATATTCTGAATCTTCTTGTTATTGTTTATTTTTGTAAGAGTTGCTTTCCTTGCCTGTCAAATAAAACACGCCATATCTTTTTCGCCCTATATTAGATGATCCACGAATCTGCAAAAAATAATTAAATTGTAATTGATGATTGTTTATGTGATCAATCAGTGTCAGTGACTATAGATAGCTTACCGCAAATTTCATGGCACTTTCTCCTTCCATTGTAAATAGCATGGAGTGATGGGAATATCTTGTATTCGCTAATCCCGCATCAGCCAGGTTAGGAATATCAGGAATGTCGAGTCCATTGTTTCTTTTCAACAAGTGAACAACTTTAACTACAATATGAACAAGACAAAAGCGTAAGTTCTCAAACCCACTAATTTTAGAAATAAAAAAAGGGTGGTAGTGTATACTTTTGTTCAAAAAATCAGGTGAGAGTTCACACGTTAATGCAAAACTCAACTCCTTTTTAGTTTGTGAATCAAAAGCAGGGTTGCAAATATGAGCATTGACAAACACACAAAGATAGCTCTTTATGACATCCGGTTCTAGATTGAAAATTCCTTCAAGATAACTGGTAATCTGACTCGTTATATAATCGACATGTGTTACCTCATATACTCAATACAAAACTTTATACCTGGTCAAAATGCCCAAAATGCCCATTAGCTATAGCAACACAAATCTCCAAGCTATCATTAACTTTCTCATAAATCCTAGGTAAAATAAGAGATAATTAGCATCAAATTAGCAATTAAGTATTCATCATAAATATTAATAAGAAAAGAAAATCGTTGTGGTAGGAGTAGATTTTTGGAGATGAAGGTCTACAAAGTCTTCAAACGTTCTAAATAGAGGCGATGTTCCATCTAGTTGAACCTCGCATCCTGCTATATTATTTTTGACGTGGCTGGTCATCATGGTTGGTTGTTTGTTACGATGGTTTCTGATGGAAAGATGCCTTGATAGCAAAACCCCCACTATAAATTATGCCTCGACACCATTAAGTTGATATGTGCAGTCAACAAGAAAAGTCGAATAGTCAAAGTCAAATCTATCTTATCTTATCCTGCTCTATAATAAAATAAGGTTTTTTACAACCCTGTGATTATGATATGATGAACCCTAGTTTCTATAAAACTGTGGAAAAAAGTTCTTAACATGTTTGTATATTCAAAACACTAAAATAAAAGAATCACTCAATCATTAATGTGAATTGTATTTTATATAAATGTAACTCATTTTAAAATAATTATAAAAATACTTTTTAATAGTTACCTTTTATGTTAAAAATGAATGAATGATACTTGTTGTCTTGACGTGTAGAATAAGTGGGAGTTTTTTTCTTGAACGAATGAAGGAACAGAGTAGACGAATGAATGAATGATAATCGTGTTTTGCACTATTTCTATTAGATGATTAGATCTAATTAATTTCAGTTTATTGGGTTTTTTAAATCTTTACAATTATATTTTGAGCTAGATAAAAGGTGCACCATAAAAAATTATTACACTAACTAATTTTTCACCATAAAGAACGAAAGTAGCTAATCTTTTTTGGGGGTTGCACAAATCAGAAACGACGATTTTCGAAAACAATTTACACTTCGTGATCGAAAATAGGGTGTAGCTCGTACCCATTGACGGAACTTGAACTTTTTTTTGGAGGGGCCAAAATTTTTCTAAGTTTAGATGAACTTCTTCGTAACTATAAATTGTTTGTAACTAATGTACTATAAAAAAAATGATAAACTCGTAGATAAGGACTATAATTTTGAGACATCCGAAATTAATATCGGAACTATAATTTCGGAACATGCGAGTATAATATTTACACTAGTTGTCACAAATTGAAAATGAAGACTATAATTTTAAAACAAGCGAGTATAATATTTACACTAGTTGCCACAAAATAAAAATAGAGACAATAATTTTAAAACAAACGAGCATAATATTTATAGTTGCCACAAAATAAAAATGGAGACAATAATTTAAAAAACAAATGAGTATAATATTTACACTAGTTGTCACTATTTTTTTTGGGGGGACCCTCCCCTGCCCTTTAATAGTTCCGTCCATGCTCGTACCACACCCGGCACCAATGTGAGTTCGCCCGCACAACAATCATTTTTCTTTATCATTTTATATTTAATATCATGCGAAATCCGAAATTTAAGATAAGGAAATTTGAAGGGGTTGTAACCAAAAGTACGTTTTGTGACGAAACATATATAATATACAGATTAATCTCGTAAATATACAACTATCACTAATTGCCAATACACATAGATAAGACAACGTTACTCTTCACTAGCTGCAAATTAGTTTGTGGATCAAAATTTAAATTTTATATTCAACGTAATTACAACTTTATTACTTATAAAAGTTTAAAGTTTTGTTTGTCTAATACGAAAATTCATCACGTATCTAGCAAAAAAAAAGACGTTTTAGTCTAAATAAGAAAGTTCTATACATAATAACAAACCCTCACACATATTTATTATCGATCTATCTATCTAAGAAAGATTATACCACCATTAATAATCATTAACATAAAATCAATCATCTTTCTCACCTATAAATACTCCAAAATTCCATGCAAACGTAATATAGTTTTACAGAGAAGATGCCGTATACTATCAAAAAAGAAGATAAAAGGCAAGAAAACGAGTGCATATCCATCGATGAGGGCTTAGATGTAGATGGCTTGTCTAATGATTGAAAAAGACTTTATATGAAGATGATCTTACAACGCCGTACGATGACATAAAAAATATAGGGAGATCTTTGTGTATTTTACATAGGTGGTGGTGACTAAAGGGATTCTATATCATACCAGCATGGACCATAAATTGGTCTACGAAACGAACATTTGTGCTTTTTTAAACCAAACTGTCTATTCGTTATCGTGTATTTAGGTTCTATCTATTCCCGCGATGGTAGTCTAATTGTTGGGGACATGTAGCATAAAGGCGAATTCATGTTTCAAATCATGTCTAACTACAGTCTAAGTGCCCATTTATTCAATATATACGCGAATCAAATTAACCTTTTTTTTATTAGGATTTTCTAGATAAAGTTAAATCAAGTGTAACACTTTCAAAAAGAAAAACTGTGAGTACTGATCTTTTGTTACTCCAATTCAGTCGACATTCATATATACAGAGAAAAATTAGGTATGCATGTGTTGCTTCTTACATGGATAAAAATCAGCATAAGACATAAAAAATACGTACCTCCAAAAAGATGACGAATGTGATCGAATAGTCGACCTTTTTATTTTTCAATAGGATCAGCATAGGGTTATTGGGTTATTTATATCTTTTCAAATTGATGTTTAATAAGTCATGTATTGATAAAAGCAATCTATTCCATATTAAATTTGGTGTTTTTCGATACTATAATTACTCGTTCTAACTTTTTACCGGTCATTCTAATATGCTGGGCTAATAACTAAAGTTTGCATGGTTGCTGGGCTTAAACATGCGACGTTTTTTGGTCATGTCCATGTAAGTGTTTAATTATTTTTTTAGCGAAGTAGGGGTGAGCAGAAAAACCGAATAAACCGAAAACCGAACCGAACCGAATATGCCGGAATCGAACTAATAACCAAACCGAATTTCGCGCAAAACGAACCGAACCGAACTACTAATTTCGGCTCTTGGTGGCTATGGTTGCTGCTACTAACCGAACATAAGAAAACGAAAAATAAGCAATTTTATATATATATAAATAAAATATATAATATATAAAATATTAAATATATATATTTATATAAAAAAAAAAAATAAAATAAAAGTTAAATAGGATAGAGATTTTGTTTTTTTATATGGGCTTATGTGTTGGGCCTCATGTCGCGGATATTTTTTGGTCTGAATAAATAAGTACTTTTGTAATTTTTTTCCTATTTTGTGCCAAGCAAATTTTTTTTAAGTTGCCTAGTTAAAGAAAAAAAATGCAAATGGGCCGGCCCAAAGTGGGAGCAAAAAAAAACACTGTAGCAAGCATGGCAAGAAATGACGTCGTTTCTAATTTTTTTCCTATTTTGTGGCAAACAGTTTTTTTAAGTTGCCTAGTTAAACCAAATATAAACGGTTTGAAACAGAAAAAACCAAAAAACCGAACCGAAAAACCAAAAAAACCAAACCGCCAAAAACGAGCGGTTTCGGTTTTTGGTTTTATAAAAACCGAATATTTCGGTTTGGTTTCAGTTTTAGCCAAAAAAACCAACCCAAACCGAATCATGCACACCCCTAGCGTGCGGTATGTATTACTAGACTTAGGTTCCGGTACTACTCCTTATTCATTTGCGTCTCCGCGACTGCTTGTTTCTCCAGGCACGTCCTTGCCCTTGTTAACGTGGGGTAAGTGGGCGAACGTGGCCTCTTCGTGTGTGGTTGTGTTTGGGTTTGGTTGGTGTGTGTTAGGAGTTGTGGTTTTTGGCCTTTCACATTCTGAATCGATATCTGACTGTCGGATCCACTTGCTCAACAGTCATCAATATTCTTACTTCTAATCCTAGCTGTTTCTCTTTGCCCTTGTTAGGTGGGGTATGGCCGATGTGGCCTCTTCGTAGCCTTTCACATTCTGACCGATTTGATTGTTTGGTCTACTTGATCAACTATCATCAATATTCTTACTTCTAATCCTAGTCATTGACTCGGAGGTCATGGCCACATTTAAACATCTGGGGTGTGGTATATCATAAATCATAACATGATGACGATTCTTGGACTTGGCTAGTTCTTTAGAGAAAGAAACCCATGAGAAGATATTATCCTAGTGAGAGAAATATGATGTAAAATAAGAAATGAATAAATGATAGCTATCCTCTTCCAAAAGTGGAAGAGGTATATATATAGTTCTTACAATAAACCAGAGATTAGTACCCGGTTAATTACCGAAAGTCATACGTTAAACTATTAACTACGAGCTATAATAAACAGTAAAATACACGGGGTGACCGAGTCTTTTTCTAATACCTAACAATCTCCCCCTAAGGGAGGTCACCCCTTAAAATACTAAACTTAAGCACTTTAATAATCAGCTCGTAGACTTTTGATTCTTCATTAGATAACTTGTACTTTTGATTAGTGATCTTTTGATTCATCATTGACTTGTCTTTGATTGTGAACTTGAGCTTTCATGAGATCATCAGCCAAATCTAATCTTTCATCATCTTGTAATGTATTGCCATCTTGTGCACTTGTGAAGAAATACACGATATCAGAGTTTGCGGAAGCTTTGACACCTTTATGAGATCTTTCATAACTTCATAACAAGTGTAGGTCGTGTATGAGCATTCGGTTATTAACTTGACATTACTGGAACTGGGTATCTCCATCTCCATCTCCATCTTTAAATGATCCTGTAATGAAACAATTAGCAATAAAGAGAAAATTGATTTGAAAAAACCAGTCTAAGTGTTAACTATGAAAATATTTTGTAACACTTCGAGAGTTTTGATTGTTTGTCAAATGTTCAATAACCGTCAATTCATATATTAGAATAAGTTTGATTCACGTAGAATCGCACTATCGTTTCTTTCCAGTTGACACATAGGAAGATGATTGTGAATGTATGTTGAGGATAGAACGGTGGGCGGGGAGCATGAGTTTGGTAGCCGCGCATCAGCGCAGAGTCTTCAGTGGTTAAGGACCTGACTGAGAATGGAGCACACTAGGAGCGGACATGGTGACACTCTATATATGCGCGCGTTCCACATTAGTCAATTAAGCCATATACTACGGCTAGCAATCAGACGCTATTCATGCCTCGAGATATGCAGGCTAAGGGACTATATATTACTGCAGTCAGTTTAGACGTTTGCGGTCACAAGACATATCTAGTCTAAGACTCCACACACTTTCTGCTGTCTTAAAGACAAGAGATACAATGTGTCCTAACGAGATTAATTGATGATCTCTTGGCTCTAGACTCGATAGTGCGTTTTGGTTTTAGTGATCGGAGGCTGGAGCTGACTGCCACCTTTTCAATATCAACTAACTCGGAGTGAGAAAGTCAATAGATTACATGTTTAGTCTCCGTGAGAAATGAAACAGAAATCTTTTGAGAGATTCTGAGTGGCTAGGGAGGGTTGTGCATTGCATCACTGGGTCTATGATGACGGTCTTCAATGTCAGCAATCATCTTAGTGATTCTGGCAGCATATGTATTGACCCGGTTTCTGCCTAAGTGTATGGAGGGCTTCTTTCTTTACACCCTTTATCCTTACAATTCTTTTTAATTCTTCAACTCCTTCAGTGCTTACCGAGACTTCATGACTAGAACCTTGTTGGGTATATTCCAGTACTAGCTCCATCTCAGTCGTCACTATTCCTTTATTCTCACTTTTTCTCCTTTTTTTATGTCATACCTAAGGACTTCTACACTAACTAGTAGATTGTCCCTGGGCAGATCCCTTCGGTTTTGGCTTGATCATTGGAACTTGTTCCTAACATTACCAACCTTATATCTCCGATAAAGTAAAATGCATGGTCAGTATTTTGGTACAGTTCTCCTTTCCATAAAACCAATTGAAAATTCAATTAAGGTACTTATGATATAAATATCAAAGCGTTTTGTACCTCGATTGTTTTTACTTTTCAGAAATGCTCCCTCTCAAAATGTGCATCAGTAATTGTTTAGCACGTTTGGGCGGAGTATACACACGAGTCTTAATAATCACATTTTTATTATTCACATATTTTAATCACATTTTCTCCCCTTATCAAAAATTTTAAACCCTTTGACATTTTGGAAAAGTGTGCCAATTATTCACAAGCCATATATGAAACATATTAATGTTCCCCCTCAATCGTTTAGGGTCATAGAATCAAAAGATATACTACTTATTACTTATACTGTACAAGATATATTATTCACAATAAGATAATATTGACCTTAGTGTCGGAGTGACGATGTCACTCTGTTCTGCTGATCAGTCTGTAGTCAATATCTCTTAGTCGTCCACCGACAAAGCTTTCCAGACTTTGTATGGGGGGAAGATTAGATTCATGATTTTAGTCTTTTCACTCAATCATCCTCGATAAAATCTTCACTCCTTCTTTGTTCTCCTCATCCATTTTTTCCTGGTCTCCATGCCCTTATTGAATTTGAATAGCCTGAAATCTTTCACCATGAAATCTAGCTTGTCCCGAATTCTCATCAACGTTCCATCGCTAAACTTGTGCACCTAATCTATTCTCATCATCTTCTTATTATCATCATTGTCTCTGTAGATTACTGCTCTAGGTTTGTTGACAATGGTGTAATCTTCTTTGAATAGAAAGTCAGATGCATCCCAATTCGGTTGTTCCAGATTGAGCTTTGTTTGATAGCTCTCAACGCCTAGCTGCAAGTCTTCCACACGTTTCCTGATGACAATGTTTCTGATCCACATGTTGACTGCGGTGTGTAGATTAACTTTGTCTGATTTAGGTAGGTGGTTGAGCTTGTCTTGAAGATGAAGCAGAAACAGATCTTCAAAATCATTTGGATGAAGGTTTTTGAAATCCTTTTCCGAGATCTTGTACTCTTTGTAGTCAGCTCGGCGTAGAACTATCTCTCTCAAGTAGTTGTATCCGTATCTTTCGTAAGTCTTGATACTGATCACACTGAGAATTCGCATATGGGATCTGACTGCATCACGATCTGAGGGTTCACGGTGTTTGTTGATGTAGAATTCCTTTCTTCTGAACCACCAGTGTGTGATGCCATAAGCTGCACTGATGTCATAATCGCGCTCACTTTCAACCCACAGATACGGAACTAATTCTTCAAGTCCAAAGTCTAGGTATCGAGCGGCTTTGAGCTTGGATATGGATAAGGCAGTTTTTCGTTCTTTGTCACCTGACAGAAGATATTCCAGATCCTTATTGAAGAAGAGTTGTGGTTGAATAGTTACCTGACCTGGTGGTCCTCCTAAGGGCAACGGTTCATATACATTACGCAGAATTTGATGACCCTCAGGATTAACCAAATCAACCTTATCAGTCAGCAGCTTATGACATTCATCCATCTGAAACTGAAGAGAGACGCTGTTATTGTGAAAGGCTTTAACCAAGTTGAAAGTTGGACCTTCCAAATTAGCTTTGCAGAGCTTCTTCTTTCCTGTTCGTTTGCAGAACCATTTGATGAAGGATCCTATATCACCCGTCTTCCTTTGAAGCTTGTTCTCCTCGGGGTCTTGATACGTTGTGGCGTATACATTTGCCCAGTTGTTCTCTGGTTCAGGGTAATCATTTGAAGGAATGGTCCATTCTGGTTTAGGTGTAGCTGGTCTTTCTTCTTCAGGAATCGGTTTGAACCATGTAGCAGCCGGTACCTTAGGAATATGAGCATTATCAGTGTCCTCCATATTTGAGACATGCCCTTCATCAGTAATTGGATTGTCATTAGAAGATTGTTCAGATTGATGGTCAGATCTTTGCATTGAAGGGCCAGGAGGAGTATCTCTTGTGTTAGTGATTTGCCAGGCTGAAGAAGTGTGAGCTGGAGGCTGTTGTGCTGCAGAAGCATTAGAATCCAGCTTGTTCTTTGTACTTTGCTCAGAATCTTTAGAAGGAGGTTGAGCTGACCCAGAAGCACTTGAATCGTGTCTTCTCCTTTTTGTTGACTCACCCTGGTTTGATCCAGCTGAAGGGCCTTCATCATCATCGTCTTCATCATCATCACTATCACGCTTTCTTTTGTGGTCTTTAACCTTGTCTGCAACTTCCTTGTCCATGGCATTTTCATCCTCTATCAATGCTTCCATAAGGGCATGGTATAGTCTGTAATTGGCAGGATTTCTGTTGGCAGACTTGTTCTTATGCATGATATTGAAGAGAGCACCCTTTAGATCAAATTCTTCAAGTGCAGCTTTATCAGTCGACTTGATAGTATACATTGGCTCTAGTTTCTTCTCACCTTGTTCCCTTTTGATTCTGATAATCTCTTTCGGACTCTTTTCAGATTCTTGTTTCTTGCTTGACTCTGGAGCAGGCAGCACAGAGTATTTCTCAACTAAATCTGCAGTGTGTCTTTCAAGAGCCTTAAGGAGAGCATCATCAATTTTTGTTCCTACATACTTTTCAACAACTATAGGAACTTGGGATTGAATAGAAGCCAAAACAGCAGCAGAGTGATCAGTCTTCTTTACTTCAGACATATCTTGTTCTAATTTCGCGACTCTTAGCTGAAGGGCGATGAATGGAGTGATTTCTAGGATAGTTGTGATGATTGATGTAGCTTCTGTGTTGATTGGTGGTGCGTTGACCTGTGAAGAAGGTTTAGGAGAAGAGATATTAATAACTGGAGTAGTCACTGGAGGAGCTGACGTGTTGGTTTGATGACTCGGATCAGGTATGATTGTAGGAACCCGTCTAACACTTCATATGCCGAACCACACGGATCGAATCAAGAAAATAAGAAAGAGAGGTGATGGTGTAGAGAGAGAGAGAGAAGAGAGAGAGATGAGAGAAAATGAGATAGATGAGATAGATATTTTTCCAAGTGAAAAATATCTATATATATATACCCCTACACATTTAATGTGTCGCGCGGGATATTTAACTAGGACTCGGGCTCGGGTTTTGCTTGGGATTAAACCCGAAACATATACAATATTAGATTATCTATCGAGCCCAGATTCCGATCTTAATCTATACAACAACATTAACTAATTTAATAACGAAGCTCTATCGTAAGTATGACCAAACTTCCTTAGTTCAGGACTTAGATAAATTGAGGCAAACAATCTCCCCCGAAGTGAGGTCTTGAACACGGGAACGAGCTTCCTTTATTGACTCAATAAAATTGAGGCTAACAATCTCCCCGAAGTGAGGTTCATTGATGACACTACCTTCATGAGATCAGTGAGGATTGCTTTTGTCGTTTTAAGCACGAGGTGTTCTTGGTCTTTGTCTTTGTTCTTTGTTGTAACTTGTTTCCTTCAAGCTTTGTCGATCTTGACTTTGAGCCTTTGTCATGTCTATATCGTCTTTGCCATCTTGCGATCTTATGTCTTTGACCAACATGCTTCATACTATTGCATCTATCTTGAAACATTAAATCAGATTAGCAGAATCTTTGGCTTTAATTCTTGAGGCTTTCTAGATTGTATGACTTCGTAGATGTATCATGAACATGTGGTAATGAATCGACTTTGGTTGATTGGGATACCGTCACCACCGTTTAACCTGTAGGTTTACGTTAGTGATAATCAAGAAAATTGATTTGAAAATCAATCGACGTGTTACTTGTAAAAGCGTTTTTGTAACACATCGGGAGTTTTAATCTTTTTTATCAACATCAACCACCGTCAATTCCATTTACGGGACCAATCGATAATCCAGTTGCTCACAAGTTTGATTCACCTAGAAATCTCGCAAGTCACCTACCAAAGCTTTTAGATGCTGGCTCATGCAGGAATTCCATCTTCATAGTAATACAATAGTATCACTCGTATGTTCTGGCAAATAATCAAAATGATATTGCGTAGTACTGCTTGATAACAGCTTGTGAACCTGATGATAGTTAACAATGTTTGAACATGGAATGTGTCTAACGAGAATTTTGATTGATCTCTTGCTCTAGACACGATTAGTGCATTATCTGTTTTAGTACTCGGAGGCCGGAGCAATTGCCACCTGTTTTCAAATATCAACAATCTCGGAGTGAGATGTCAATAGATAACGTGTAATCTCGGTGACAAATGAGACAAGTATCAGTTGAGAGAAACCCGAATTGGCTAGGAAAGGGTTGTGCATAGCATCACTGGGTCTATGTGTCGTTTTTCAATACCATCACTCATCTTGTTGAATCGATAAGATTAAAGTATTGACCCTATTTTTGCCTTAATTAGTGTGGAGGTCTCTGTTCTTTAGACCTTTATCCATACATTTCTCTTTCATTCTTCAACGCCTTCAATGCTTTAACCAGACGTCAAATACTACACCTTGTTTGATTGGTTCCAGTATAGCTCAATCTAGTCCGGCATTATTCCCAAATACCTTCATCCTCTAATCATACCTAGAACTGCTTATTTCTCTAACATTGGATTATCCTTTGTAGATCCTCCGGTTCTGGTTGGACATAGATTGATCCCCTAACCTAACCACCTTATGAACTCAGAATAGTCGTGAAATTAAGATGTTGTTGGTATTAGATCAACCCATAAAACCTTTTCTTCATCACTTTGATTTTAATAATCATATTTTTAATTACATTTTTCTCCCCTTATTTTAAATAATAAAACACTTAGTTTTTGAAATACCGTTGTGATTAAAATATAATCTTGAAAAATACGTGGAGAAAATATTATCCCATGAATGGTTTGGAACATTTTGATAATGGTTTTAAATACAAAGAATAGTCGTTGTTGATAATCCAAGAAACGTGTAAAAACTTTGTTTTTCGAAAAACTCCCTCAAAAATAGGACAAATGGAGAAATTGTTGTTCTTTTGAAAACACTGTGAGGGTTAATTGTTGAACACACAATTTTGAAAGATTAAGAATTGTCAAGAGAAATTCCCTTGGAAAAAATGTGTTCAAGTTTTGAAAAACAGATGTTAGAGGACTTCTCTTCTAACGTTAAGGGTAATCGCAACTGAAATTTACACTATCCTTTTCATGAGCTAATAAAACATTGAGTCTGAAAGAACACTCAAGACCGGAAACGTTAATTTCTAGTTTGTGAGATAAGTTTATAAACCTTCCTTTATTTGAAGATCCCGGGTTATGTACTGACAATTTCACATAAGCCCATTATAAAAATTAGAAAAGACATTTTTGAAATATTTGAAACTCTCGCTCGAACTTCATTTTACACACCCGAGTCAATGTTAATCGACATTTCTAAGCACTAAAATGTTATCGATCCAAGAGACATGTCAGAAAATCATTTTGGAATTTTTTGATTTTGTATTTATTTACCTGTTGTCCTCAGCATTGCTATATGATGGTGGAATAGTAATTCCAACTTTTGTTGTGATGTAGCTGTCTTGATTGCTTAAGGAACAACTTTTGGAACCAGGTTGTTGTCCTCAGCATGACCATGTGCTGGATTGTAATATTCTTCAAGTAAAGGACATAAGAGAAATTCCAACCCTTATTGTGACGAATCTGTCTTCTCTGCTGTAGGAACAACATTTTGTCTTGGGGGCACGGGGTCAGAGTTGTCATAATCTGACGCCTTTTGTCCTTGAGGAATGAGGCCTGAAGAGACATTTTCAACAAACATCTCTTGTCGTTGTGGTGCGAGGTCTGAACTGTTGTGATCAGACATCATGTTGATCATCAGATCAAAATTCCTTGAAGCCCTATTTTCTGAGATATCTGTCTTTTCCGCAACCAAACTCTGAGTCCTTCCTTTATAGGATTGAACGATGTACCTGTACTTAAGAGAGTACCTGCACTGACATTAAGAGCTTGTTCGCTTTCACATTGGTTAGGGATATCTGCATTTGAACCATTTGGGGGTTCACTTTCAACCTTTGTTGTGCTAGAGGCGAATGTCTTTCCTGTTGGAACCCATCTAAGACAAACAGTCTTGAGAATTCTACCCGTTGGTTGCCACCTAAGACAAGATCTAGGACTTGTTGTTTTCTCATGCACAGTGGAAGTCCTTTTTATTGAAAACCTATGTCCTGTTGGGATCTGTCTATTTGGTTTCGTTGCAACCCTTATTTGCTCTACGGGTTTGTTTCTGTTCGTTGTCTTATTGGATGGAACCTTAGCACGCGAGTTGACTTCTTTCAGGAATTTTATTACACAAGCGTCATGATTGGCATTAAAGACACATTTCTGACATGTCGAGCAAACAAAATGTTTGGAGTCAGAAAAATTTCTAGGGATCCTAGAGTGTTCATGTGTCTTTTTCTTAGCTTCCTCTAGGTAGTGATTATGAACAATGTCGTTTGAGCTATACCTAGATGAGCTTGGTGCAATCATGTGATGAGGTTTTGCAGGGGCAGATTCTCTTCCCTTAGGCAAATGATGTGTAGTGACTGGTTTTGACAAGTCGTTGTTCACATCAACTTGGGAGGCAAACCGTGGTTTTGAAATTCTAGGTCTTTCAGACTTAAACGCAGTCGGTTGTCTAACAACGGATTGGTTTTTGAGTGGTTGTCCAACCGGTTTTCCCAAGATTGATGGCTTTGCAAACTTAGTATTCACACTATTTCCTGTTAGTTTCCTTAACTCATTTTTTAATGCTGCAATTGCAAACCCCTTTTTCTGAATCTGAGCTAGTACATCAGCATTTTCATTAGACTTTTTGTTCAGTTGTGCCATTAAAGAGTCATTCTGGTCTTTGGTCTGAACTCGTGTCCTTTTGATAGAATCAAAAAGATCTTTGTAAGTCTGTTTCAAGTGCTCTTTTTCTTTATGTAACTGCTCATTCTCTGCGAGTAATTTAGCCACACTATGTTCCAATTCGATGTTTATTGTTTCAATTACATCGATGTCATTTTTAACCTTGGCTTCATTACCTTTTTCTTTCAAAAATTGACTTTGTTGCCCTGATTTTAAAACATTGTTTTCCATTTGTAATTGTAGTTCAAGATTGATACAATGTGCTTCGAGTTTTCCAAAATATTTTTGAAACTGGGCAACGATCTTTTTGAGACAAACATTTTCAGACTCGAGTGATTGATCTGAGAGTTCAATTGTCTTGTCATCAGTTAATTTAGCAGGCAAAGGACGTATGTCATGACATTGTTCAGCATTCTGGTCAACCTTTCCTTCATTATTGAATTCAGGTTGCTCAGTATGCTGTTGTCCTGTAGCAAAGATATTGATTTCAGCAGTCGTTTGTACCTCAGCCATTGGCTCTTCATTATTTATGGGTCTGATATCTGCATCATCAACATGTGCATCATTCCCTGATCTGCTGCTTGTATCCTGCTCTTTTGATTCTGTCCCATTGCTTTCAATGATAACTGAACTAGCATCCAATGCATTACTCGTATCAGTCTTTTCCTCTGTTGTCTGCATCAGTCTTTCATTCACCTGCCGTCTTGCTCTCTTTTATAGCATTGCTTTTCATTTCAATTGACTTTTTTGACATATTTCCATGATGTGGACCAATGTTTTCTCACGAATTCTGGAATATCAAGTTAAGTGGTATTGTAGATAAGTAGTTGCGTGTCATTAAATTTATATTCATCATTCAAATAATAAATCTTTGACTTGATGAACATCTGAAAATGTGTCTCGAGAAACTTTAATAGAAGCCATGGACTCCAATCTCTGAACATCATTGTTATCAAGTTGCTTTTGAAGTTGATCCATGTTTAGGAACATCATGCCTGTAAAAGTCTTAAAATCTTGACCAAAGAGTGTTGCAAACGCGCGTCCGAATCCATTCTCGATTCGACTTCCTTTTAAGTCGTTGTTTGAAAGACGCTTGAGGTGTGAATGAAGTCGTTGAAAAAAGTATACCATGCAACCTTTCTTTCTGATTTGTCTTGAATTAGTGGCATTTGTCTGTTCTTCTGATTCCGACACGAGATAGGTATCTTTCTTTCATTTTTATCGTGAATTGAAGTGAAAAAGATTTGTTGGATCTTACAGTGAGATGTGATATATGATGTTGTGGTTTTCTAACAAATAGACGTCATGG
The DNA here is from genome assembly GCA_026074375.1 of Tanacetum coccineum. Classification (NCBI taxonomy): domain Eukaryota; kingdom Viridiplantae; phylum Streptophyta; class Magnoliopsida; order Asterales; family Asteraceae; genus Tanacetum; species Tanacetum coccineum. The sequence goes on along the minus strand of BQNB010106905.1, from coordinate 5,747 downwards.
GTTTTACATGTCTATGATTAGAACCGATAAAAATTTTAATAGGATTTTACAAATCATAGAAACCGTGAATGATTGATTGTTTGTGTTTTAGGTATGTTTGTTGTTGGTATTGTCGTTTTAAATCCTTGTTTGATGGTTTGGTTTGATGTTTTGTTTAGGTTTAACTTGTGTCGTTTAGAGTCCAAATTCCAAAGATGACATATACGAATTTTACTTAATAAATTAAGCAACCCGCCACCAAGAATGTGGTCAAACCGCCACTTTCAAAACGCCGTTTTCAAACCGCCATTTTCAAACCGCCGTTTTTAAACCACCGCGTATAATATCAACCCGCTTCTTATAATATCAAACCACCGTTTTCAAACCGACGCTTTCAAACTGCCGTTTTCAAACCGCCACCTATTTTCAATTATATTAATCAACCCGCCTTTGACTTTGGTCAAACCACCGGCTGACTTTTTCCTTAAAATCCGGATCTTGTCCTACTTTGTGGTAACCCTCCACTGAGAAGGAAATGTATTTAAGCAACTCTCCCACGAGGTCCTCACGGAACCGAAGGTTAATGCAACCCAACTCTGATGAATGACAAAGCCATATTCGTTACCAAGCTTTATTGCTAACTGTTTTATTTCAGGATTACATAATGATGGAGATGTAGATACCTCATTCCAGCATAGTCAAGTTCATAGCCACATGCTCATACTCAAGAATCAATGACTTTAAACCATCAAGAAAGAATGACCCAAAGCTTCCGCAAACTCTGATATCAACTTCTTCTTCAGTATGCCAAAGTGATGAAGTTATGAATTGATGAAGAAATACGAACGTAAAGTCAAGCTTTCAAGATTACAACAAGTATGAGCATGTTGGCCCGAAAGTCACAAGAATAAAAGATGGCGAAAGATTACTAGATGATGATTTGGAGATTTACTGTGGCTGATGATCTCAAAGAATGCTCAAAGATCACACAAGTCAAAGGAACTACGCTCAAAGACTACTATAATATGTACAAAGAAATCAATGCATGAAGAATCAAAGACTACGAGCTGACCACAAGAAATAGATAGATGAGCTTAATTTAGTATTTTCTGGGGTAACCTCCCTTAGGGGGAGATTGTTAGATATTAGAAAAAGACTCTGTCACCCCATGTATTTTACTGTTTATTGTTGCTCGTAGTTAAGTAGTTAATGTATAATGTTCGGTAATGGGTCGGGTAGTAAACCCAACATGTTAGCCCTTTACCAAGGCCCTAGGACGGTTTTATTGTAAGTATTAAAGCCTCTTCCATGCCATGGAAGAGGTGGGTTGGTCATTTCATTTATACAAGTTCATTTTCTCACTCTAGAAAGCTCTCCATCACTTTCTCTCTCTAGAACTTGGCTAATCCTCTAGTCATTCGATTCTGTTATGATTTCCAATATCCTACAGTCAATTTTAATCTGATTGCTCTCTTTTTCTTTCTTAAGCTTCTCTATCTCACTTTTAAGAGCATTGATTTCTGAGTCTTTAAATGAGGTGTCTCTTTTTAGAACAACAATTTGGTCACAAAACATAACCTCATTTTTCTTGTAAAAGACAAGTTGTTCTTCTACAGATGCTAAACCTCTTTTCTAGGTAGCTAGATTAAACTCGGATTTATTAAACTCTACTCTTAAATTATCATATTAAGTTTTAAGAGTTTCAAAGCTTTTAAGACAAGTGTTAGTACAAGTTTTGTCATTATATACCTCTGAGTCTGAGAAAGCCATAAGAAGATAGCTTTCTCATCTGCCATAAAGCCATGTTGGTAGGTACTTCCTCATCTGCCATAAAGCTCCAATCAAAACCAGCTCCATCAATAACCACCATAGCTTTGGAAGAAGTTTCTTCCACATTCACAGTTCTTCTTGAGCTGTCTTGATTCTTGTTCCTATTATCATGATTCCTAGGACCTCTACATTCTCTTGCAAAATGTCTCATTTTATGATAGTTGAAATATTCTACCTTGGACTTGTCATATCCAGTAGTATTATTCCCATTGATAGTGATCTTCTTACCAGTTCTTTGGAAATACCTTCTTGCTCTCATGCTCAGTAAAGCTAACTGCCATTTCAAATCCATTTCTTTTAGATTATCTTTATGGATTTTTTCAAGGTCTTCATGAACAAGTTGAGACCCGTTTGGTTGATTTGCCAAAAATGCATAGATAGTGGCATCACTTAAGTTAGCAGTACTATCTGGAGTATCAGCAGTACTAACAGGAGAGTTAGCATTAATAACTTGAACATTGGCAGTTTACACTTAATGGGTACTGTAGGAGATGATACAAAGGCTATGTTTAGAGCTTGAGTTTGAGTTTGAGCTTGATGTTACAGTTCTTTTGACCACTTGTTTAACAATCTTAAAGTTGTTGCAGAGATCATCAATGCTCATTGTGTCAAGATCTGCTTTATTCCTCCTGCTCCAATAATGAGTTTTCCATTCAGAGGCAACTTCTCAAAATTTTAAGTTGAGATCTTCTTGAGAGATGTTTTCACCCAAGATGGCCAACTGGCTAACAATTTTCTGAAGCCTGTTAAAAATAGAGTCAAGTGACTCTGTGCTTGAAGCATTGAAGTTTTCATACATCTGCTTCAGAAGTGTCTTTTGAGTCTTCCTTGTGGCATCATTACCACCAAATCTTGTTTGTATGGCATCAAACAAAGTCTTGGCAGCACTGTATTGATTGAATGTCAGTTGATGTTCATTGGGAAGTGCCATCAGCAACATACTTCTTGCTTTTACATCATTCTTCTTTTGGGCCTTCTCTTCAGTAGTAAACAAAGACTGTATCATGGAAGTAGAAGTTACCCATCAGCATTTGCTGTTGTTCGTGTTGTTGGTTTGAAAGAGTTGGCATTCTCTATGGCATCACATAGAGCATAGTCTTGAACTTGAAAGTATTGCTCTATTCTTAGTCTTCGCATCTCATATTCACCTTGTTTGAGAATGGGCAACTTTGTTGTAGCATTGGTTTGGGCAGTTTCTAGATCCATCTCTTTGTGTGATAAAGAGTTTTTTTGTTGTTTCTTCTAGATCAACGTATTAGACACAGCTTTGATACACTTGTTGCGACAACTCAATATCTATTTTTTGCTTGTAAAGATAAGTTACTTTGGATAAATTCAAAACAACAATGGTAGAAACTTTGTGAATACTAAGGTATGCGAATCTACTCTTTAACACTTAGAAGAAATATCAATGAAACAGTAAACTTAAATGAACAATGATATAACCAAAAAGCTTCAATATTAAATAATACGAGTACTTTGTCTAGTACTAGGGTTTATAACCTTAAAGCTATGCATGAATTATATGAGTCTGTATATATAACCATTACCTAGGATCTCTTTTATCACAGGAGTCTTTTCAAGTATAACTACAAATCTTTAAAGATACTCATGATCTTCTATAATTCTAATCTTTACATATCTTTCTAACATTATAGATATACTCTTTATATAAAGTCATACATATCTCTTCACACGTCTTTATCTTCATGCAGTCATTATCTTCTTCTGGCAGTCTTAAGTCTTCAGCAGTATTAAGTTCTCTTTAGCAGTATTAAGTTAGTACTGGCAGTACTAACTTTTACACTAGCAGTACTAATCAGTTAGTTACTGGTTAGTGATAATCTGAGTAGTACAAACTTTTACTCTTGGCAGTACTAAGTGTAAAGACTTTTAATTCCAAAATAAGTTTGCTTTATGGGTTGCGTCATATTGTAAACAGTTTTAGCGTGTCTGGTCTTAGAAGAAGTACCGCCTAAGTATAGGAATGATATCCTTCGAGATAAGTCAATCATTGCACTAAATAAACAAACCTGCGTTTTATCAGATTATTCATGGTTGATACGTTTTCCTTACATTAGTTCTCGACCGCTTCTCTATCGTTTGTTTGTCTTCTTGTGTGTGTTTATTGCTTTACTTGTCATCAAACACCTTAGGTTAGATAACTAAACCTCGTGCCAGTCTCACAGGCTGAAACCTCCCTTATCATTAGTTTAGGTTTAACTTAGGTTTAAATTAGATTAATTTAGTACTAACATAGATAACTAAAATACTGATAGAATTAGGAATTAACGCTCTCGCTCTTAGTGATCGACACCCTACTTACCACGAAACTCCATCCGACCGGGTACACTACTCGTTAGAGTGTTGTTTTTAGGTATAGTCGGCATAAAATAAATAGTAAAACTTGATAACAAATAATACCTACGCACAACGACACATCAAGTTTTTGGCGCCGCTGCCGGGGAGTGAAGTTGTTTAATGTTTTTGGTTAAGTCGGCAAAATATAAATTTAAAACTTGAAGTATCATAAATAAACACCACACAACGACACATCAAGTTTTTTGCGCTGCAGTCGAGGAGTGAAAATTAATCTTGATTTTTATTTTATGTTTTGGTTTTTTAGATTAGATCTAACCCTTAGGAGTAGTGTTAATTAGATTGGTGTAATTTATAGTAGTTTATATTCCTGCTTGTTTGCTTACTCTATTTGTGTGATACAGCGTATTCAGTTAACTGAATATGACATATTGATTATTTAATAGTTTTTCTGGTAAGATTGTTACAGGATGGACGATCTGAACGTTACTATGGAGGAATACATCAGGCTCGAGGAAGAAAAAGCTCAAAAACGTGGGAAAGTGTTTAACTGGGAAACTGCTAAGTATGGTAGAATCTGGTACGATGAAGACGTTCACGACCTCAGATCCGTTGAAAACGAATTCCCAGCGATAGCGTTCGATGATAGTTTGAAATCAGGTGAAACACTATCTTGTGAACCCACTATAAGTTCTCTTAACGATGAAATTGACTTTAAAATTTCATTTGACGATTCTGATGATGAAGATTACACGGTAATTTTTGACAAAAACTCATTTTCTTATAAAATAATTTTTACAAATGATTTGAAAACGGATTCGAAAACGATAATGATAAAGTCAATATGCCTTCGTTTCCATTACCCGGGCCTACGGTCAATTGTTTTGATGATTTAGACTACTTTAAACATTTTGAGAAAGAATTTCTAGCCATTGTTTACAATGATGCTCTAACGTCTAAATTAGATTTCTTAATTGAACCTACTGTAAGTCCTCAACATATCGATGAATTTAATTTAAAAGATGAAACATCATTGTTCAAACATGATAAAGAGGAACAAAACGTTTTAAACTTTAATGATCTATTCCCTTTTAACGTAATTTATCCCAATGATTCAAAATCGGATAAGGACAATGATGATGATAAAGTCGATATTGAACACTCTTCGGGGGATTTATCTGTCAAACCGTTACCTGATGTAATAAATATCAATGTTGGTGCCTATGTACATGGGTCAAATAAGCTTTTAGAAACAAGTAATGATACATCTAATAAATTTTTCAAAACTGAAACTTTTATCAAGGAATTAAATGTTAATATCATGACTTGGAACCATCTTAACAAAGGGATGTCATTCATTTTTTTAATCAAGAATTTGTATATGCCATTTGGCATCCCGTTCGAGCCTAAATTGTTTTATAAGGATGGAATTAAATTGGGGCAAGTCTAACTTAAGGACTTTTCTCTAAACAAAAGTGCTTTCCGGGAGACAACCTGAAATGTATCTTCAATTTTGTTATCGATTCTGTCTTCCCAGACTGTCTATACGGCGTATCCAAACTCCATAGATACGACATATTGACTATTTGGACGTTATTCAGTCTTTATTTTCAGCACAG
>BQNB010106904.1:0-23288 GCA_026074375.1 Tanacetum coccineum | reverse complement strand
GATGATATGTTTTGTTTTGCGTAACAATTAACAGTGTGTGAGATATTTACTTTTTAAAAAAGAGGTGGAAAGTGAGTTTTTTTATTTTTGATGAAAAAATGAGTCGCTAGGATTGGTTCATTGGGTCTATGACAAATATTGGGTCTATATTGAACTTTTGGCATTCAACCCCCCCTTCTAGTTTCCATTGGGTTCAAAAGTTGAGGATAATTTGGTTCATTTGACGATGGTGGTGAAATTTGAAGTTTTGATTAAAAAGAAGAATATGTGTTCTCTTGGCTTGATTGGTGGATGGAGTTTTGGATGGTGCATTTGGAGGAGTTGGAGATGAAGAAGTTGTTGTAGGATAAGGTGTGGTGGTGACATCTTAATCACTAGAGATGTTAACAAATAGTTGTCTAAGAGGGATTATGGTTAGTTTTATTTTCTTGGAAGGGTTAGAAGAAAAAGCTTTGGTGGAATTCATGGTAGAATGATTTGAGGAAGATGAAGATGGTAAGAAGAATGGGAAGGATGGCTTATTTAATTAGAAAGCATATGATCAAAGTAGAAAAGCATAAGGATTAAGGGGATAGATTCCAAAAATGGTTTAGCAAAATGCAGGAAGTTTAGCTGGGTCTAGGAGAGAATAGTCAACTGCACAAAAAAACAAGTAGTCACAGTAAAATTTTTGTGACTTTTGATGGCGGTCCTATAATTACATGGCGGTCCCAGAAATATTAGGGGGCCGCCCCTTATTTATGGGGGCCGTTCTTTGGAGACAAGAAATTTTCTAGTTCTTCCTGATTTTTTGTAAGCCCTATACAGAAAAAAATTTCTAAATTTTTATTTTTGCAATCAATTCTATTTCATCGTGAATCATCTAACACTTACCAATTAAGTTCATAAAACTAACCATCCAAAGTTCAGTCAAAGAAACATATGTATGCATATTAACAAATAGATAAGCATGCATATCATCATATAGGTAATTATAGTGTATCAAGTTCCATGCAAACAAGTGTTTAGGATGATAAAATCAAAAGATCATCAAGTTATATTACCCATACTACATACTAATTTACCACTAAGTAATATAAGTTTAAGTACTTAAGTTTCATAAAGTAGTAAATAATATAGTTAATAATGTCTTAAAGCACATTTCCATATTGCTCACTTCTTCATATTTCTCCACAAGTTTTTGAGGCCTTTCCCGATTGACCTTAGTCCACCATGATGCTCATCTTGAATATGAACTTGACGGTTGATGATTTCGGTTTGACGAGTGTAAAAAGGTTCCAAGTGAGGTTCAATATTAGGTGGGATTTGAAAAACTTGAGGAACATCATTTGTTAACGAATTGACATAACGAATGGCGGAAGGAGTGCTTGCACGTGAGGTCCCTACATCATTTCCATCATCATCATCGTTAAGATGAAAGGAGGATGGTTGATCAAAGGTAGAGGAAGAAGAAGTGGAGTGATGACCTCTTCTCGTGCCAAGATCCTTTCTAGTCTTTCGCTCTTGTTGAGCGGTAAGAGGATTCATGACACGATCGTACAAGACATAAGACTCATTGTACAATTCGCAATTTTCATTTATGATAAATTTAAACAAACGGGTTAATAGCATACCATAGGGTAAAATTAACCTCTTTTGTTTAGTGACCCACTCCATTCGTTTTGCCATGAAATAGGCAAGGTTGAACTTTTCAGAGTGTACAACACAATAAAGCATGTAACAAAGACATGCGGGAACATGATGCCAATTACCCCCCAGACAGAAAATATTTTCCCGAATAATTTCTTCCAAAGGTTTTAAGGTTGTCAAAATTTCACGAGTGAGAATTTGATATTCATGAACATCAATTTCTTCCTTATGAAGAATGCGACTGACTTGGCCTTCTCGATTAATTCGAATAGACAAAATGATGTCATCGGGAGAAGGAGGTTTGGTTTGATATGGACCATCCGTAGGGACACCATATGCCAACTTGTTAAGTAACCATTTGTCAGTAAAGACGCAAGTACCCTCGCAAGGTATGTCAAGAATTTGTGCAAAATCTTCAAGAAAATACGAAAAGATTGATTTTGAATCACAAACTCGACAAACATTTGACCTTCGTCGGAATAGTTTAGTTGATATTGACTAAAAAACTCAAGTATGAACCGAGGACAAATTTGGTCATTGATTTCAAGAAGACACTCAAACTCTATAAAACTGAACAAAGACCAAACATAGTTTAGATCCGCAAAGTCATTAAAGACCACCCGACCCTCATAAATGTAGCGACTTTCAAGGTTTCTTAGTTTTTCTTTTATAGCTGAACGATACTCATGGGAAATCATTGGAATGTATTGTCTTGTATTTTTATAGTCTTCAGAAGATTTACGAGGCATGATTACCTATAAAGAGAATATTGAGGTCACATTTTATTATCATTTACTTGTAATTTTGTATTGACATTGTTTCTAGTGTGCGCCTAAATGTGACAAATGTAGAGTAACGATTAACTCGACCTAAATAAAATCTTAAGAGTAACCCAAATGCTCCTTAATTTGATTTTGCTCATCCAAACAAGTCGAAAAGTACATATGAATTATGTATCTCGAAATTTGTTCATGAGATCATTATGCATGTGTTTGAAAATGTTTTTAAGTTGTATTAACAATGCATAACAATAATTTTATTATGTTCCTAACGTGAGTGATTTGAAAATAAAATTGGGGTTTTTGGTTCGAAATCAATTTTTTGAAAAACTAACTAATGTATGCAAATCCTATGTCTACGGGAAGCATATTAGTTATACATTGTATCCTAGTAGTCCTAATTGTACAAAATTGAAAGAAAAATGAAAAATCCCCAATTTTAATTTTTAATGTTGGTAGTGATTATTAGAGTTGATTAGATCTTCAATTTTAGTTTTAATGGTTGATTTTGAGTTTTTGAGTTGTTTTTTTCGTTTTCGTCGCTGCAGAGAAGGAGTGTGTTTGGTTTTGTGAGTTGAAATTTTTTGACTAAGTGAGGAATATAGTGTCTGCTATTGGCGGTCTCGTATTTTTTAGGTGGTCCCAAATATATTGGCGGGCCACCAGAGATATGGGGGCCGCCCTCAGCGAGGCATTTTAGACTTAGTTTTGATGAAAATTTTACAAAGAGGAGTGACGTTTTAATTTGCATTTCGTGAATTAAAAATGTTTAAGGTACTTCGAATGAAGTATTTAAGTTGTCACGACACGAAATAGAACACAAACTAGAATTGAAATAGAAGAAGGAGAAGGGGACTAATATGATTTATGGAATGTGTTCCATCATTCCTAAACCAAGACGTAGATAGTTAAACGATTCACGTTTAAAGGGTTTTGTAAGAATGCCGGCGATGTTGTCGACGGACGACACTTTTTTGATTGAGATATGTCCTTTCTAGACATTATCACGAAGAAAATGGTGACGTATTTCGATGTGTTTAGTACGAAAATGTTGCACCGGGTTTTTGCTAAGGTCAATCGCGCCTTTATTGTCGCACAAGATCGGGTCGTCGTCGAGTCGAACGTCGTAGTCGATAAGAGCTTGTTTCATCATAGTGCTTGTTGACATGCCTTTCTGGCGCTTACGTATTCGGCTTTGGTAGTGGATATAGCAAGAGCGGTTTGTTTCTAGAAAAACACCCTTAAATAATAAACCACTTGGGACTCTAATGAAAAAGTCCCAAGGGCGCAGCGGTAGAGGTGTTGGTGAAAGGGTTGAGAGTGTTTGTCGGGGTTCGAGCCCCGCTCACACCCTGACCTCCACTTTCCCCTTTTATTTTTTTTGAAAACTTTTTTCACAAATTTATAGAAAATACAAAAATAAGCAACTTTAAAACTTGAAATTCTTTTTGAAAAGCTATAATAAGCCCGGAAATAAGCCAAAATGATGGCAGAACACCTTTTTTACTCTAAGTCTAAATTAAGCTAACTATTTGGCAATTTTTAAGCAAATAAGCAATTGGAAATGCAAAATAAGTTAACATAGGCATATTACTTCTAATAAGCAAATGTAACAAAAATAAACCAATGAAATGAGCTAAAAAGCACAAATAAGCTAAATAAGCCAAATGGCTTATTCTGCAAGCACACAGCCACAAGGGACGATCTTTAGGCTTATTTTTAAGCCCTCAAAAAGGAACTTAAGGCACAATGTGAATACTTACCATTGGAAAGCTCAGCTTATTGGCTTTCTATAAAAGCTAAAAATACCCTAGAGTTACTCAATAAATAAGCCAGAAAACGGGCTGCCAATTTGAGCTTTTGCACCAAGGGATCTTGACAGTTTTTAAGGTGCAATAGTCAGCTTAATAATAAGCTGGCTAATAAGCCTAAATTCTTAAAATAAGTTAAAGCAAGACAACACAAGCTCCTAATGAGCTTATGTACAAAAAAAACTAGTAGCTAAAACTATTGAATTTACTATTGAGATCTTGACAGTAAAATTGCAGGATTCCAAAAGGAAAAAGAATTACTTATGAAAAACTTTAACTAAATTTTGACAGATTTTAACAAGTACAAAGGTAAACCCAAGAAACCCTTTAAATACTGAATTGTGACTTACTAAAACAACACTAAATTAAGTAGCATAAGCACATTGTTTTTAAAACGGGTTATGAAAATATGCCTTATAATAAGCAGGTTAGAAACCAACAGTTTGAGGGCAACCTAAGAAAGTCTTAGACAAGTTTTAATGTCTAAAACCTGTGAAATACTATTGGAGAAACACCTAAAATTAGCTTGCTAAAAGTAACCCAAGAGACCCAAAATGGTTTTTAATCCCAATTTGACCAGTTTTAAACCATTATGCAAGCACCCCTTTACATTTTAAAACTCCTTTTAAAAGCTACCACAGGTCTCAAAAAGCTTAAATAAGCTATCAACTAGACATTTTAAGCTACTTTCAGGCAAAATAAGCAAATGAAAACAATTATAAGCAGTTAAATAAGCTGAACTAGGAATTTAGCTAAAAAGAGAAAAAATGAGCAAACCTTAATCCTGTGCTCAAAACAAGGAGACAAATGCTTAGAAGAGCTTTTCAACAAGCTCAAGCTTGTTGGAAACAAGCTTGTAAGAACCCTATAAGCCCTTCCATTACGGCTTATCATCCAAATAGCTCAAAACCACACTCTTGCTTAATGAGTTGTGCTTAAAACCTTAAATTTAACCAACTGAATTTAAAGTGAGACAACAAGCTCTAATGAGCTTTAAGTAACTTATATGGGTTCAAAAAAAGTTTAAGACAACAGTTCTTATTGAAAGACTTGGGTAAAAATGCATAAGTTCAAACTGAAATTAAAGAGCACAATTTATTTAAAGCTGAAAATTTTAACTTTAATTAATAGAAAATGAGTACAAAGCTCAATTACATGAGTAAAATGACAATAGGCTAAAAATAAGCTAAGTTAACTACTAACTAGAATTACACTATATAACCACACCTGTACATGGTCTTCTCTGTCTTCTTTATATAGACTTCAGGTTGTGCTTCTTGTGTTAGTTTGCTGAGAGAAAAACAAACATAATCCTGGCCATTGATAGTCCCTTGTGCTACTTTGATTTCTTGGCAGTCGTTGGATCTTGTCATGAAAATAGTGGGATTGCCAAATGGGGTTAGGGGTTTAGTGGAGGTCAGGGTTTAGTTTGATCCATTGTGTATTGGTGTGAGGTTGAGTGTTATGGGGAGAAGGAAAAGGTAAACAGGTTTTGGGTTTTGGTCATGGCGGGAAATTTGGTTTTTCTTGGCCCAAGGTGAACACGTGAGGGGGGGGGGGGGGAGTTTTTTGACAGTGAAATGACGGGTTTATTATTTGAGAGTGAGACAGGGGTAATGTTTGGTGAAATGCTGTTTGTCCCTGAAAGTTATAAGCTGGTTTGCAATTTTCGTCCTTGTGTGGTACAAGTTTAGGAAATTGGCAGAAAAGGCCCCTCAGAGTTATATATGTAATTACATAGGAGGTCCTTGGGTTAATATAACTTGAGGGGTTTGGCAGTTTTGCCCCCTCAAGTTATATTTTACTAGTATTTCAGTTTCAGTCCTTGTAGTTTTCCACCATGACACACAACTTTTGATTTGGCAATTTTGGTCCCTCAAGTTGTGTTTTCTTCTTTTGGTTGACTTTTTGACTTTATCGGGGTTGACTTTCTGTTGACTTTTTGACCATGACTTTTGACTTTTTAGCTCTTTTCGAATCCGTGCTCGGTTTTGTCCGATTTGACTTTGTTTTTCGTCCTTTTGTCGATATTCGATACCTGCACAGTATACAAAGCAAAACAAACATATTTTGGGTATTTTTTGTCTGTTTTTGGTCAGTTTAGGCTCGTTTATTAGTATAAAATATGTGTAATTAAGACATATATAAAATCCCCCCATACCTAAGATATTGACGTGTCTCACGCATGTTATGAAGTAAAAAAACTTAAGAAAACCAAGAATCTCATCCCTGACTAGTAACTCCAAAAAGTTGCTAAGTGTTCGTTAGAGAACTTAAAGAATCAGTAGCTTCGGACAAAGTCCGTTTTCACCGTTTTTTTATGTACACTAACTATCCCTAATATTTTTGTATTTTTCCTTTTTCCTTTCTTAACTACCTGTTTGACTTCCTTTATTTTTTCAACACTGGGATCATAGAATGAGAAGCGCCCATAGAATAATCTACGGATGTCCTGACGGATAAATTCATCGTCCCCGATTTTTCACTAGTCCCAAGCTAAGCGTAAAAACAAAATCACCGTTAAGTACAAGTAAAAATGCTAACACTACTTATAACTATGACTTGTCAACTTTTCGCTCCCAACAATTATTCAATTAGTGTGATTGTGCTTAATTTTAAGTTAAATTTAGATCGACAATTTTAGAAAGTAGTATAGTTTATGTGCATAACGATATTTCTGAAGAAATCTGGGGAAAAGACTAGATCACTCCCAACCAACATATTCTCGTTAGATCCCGCCGAGTTCGAACTTAGGTTATCGGTTGAGACCCCACAGGAGAATGTTCGCAATGTAATAGCGGGATACTCCACCCTTTTAGGCCGAATTCCTTAGATTTACCGCTAAATAAACAATACTACTCAAAGCACGCAAACATCAAAAATTTAATGATCTCATTGGTGAGACTATTCCTAGAAACAATCTACCAACGGCAACCAGCAACTTTTGAAGTCTTAAAGCAAGTTATTCTTAGTTCAAAATTATACTTGAGTTTAGAAAAAGAAATCTTAACCATTAAATTTTCATTTATTGCTATATACTACCGTCATCATTTACATGACTACAACATCGGCCACGCCTCCGACAAGATGTAGTGACTTAGTCTGACGACGGTTTCTTATTGATAACACTTACGAATGCACTTTGGCATTTATTATCTCACTATGGGCCTTGTTTTGAAGACTGCAACATCGGTTGTGAGCCGGCAAGATGCAGTAAACCTTTATTAGCCCACAGTTTATACTTTTCAACACTTTTTTTTTCGTAATAGAGAAAATTTCGTTTTAGAAACTCAAGTATAAAGCTGAACTAAGATGAATATTTTCGTTTTCGAAAGAGCTTCTTTTTAGAAAATGTCGGTTTAAAGTTAAAGCAAAATTAAGCACGTTTATTAGTCAGGTTAAGAGCTTCTGGGAGAAAAAGCGACAAGTTACACTTTATCTAGCTTTAAGACTTCCAAATAAATCTTTGTTTAGCATCCTACTTGTAAAAAACACTTCAATTTCGTTCTTCGCAAATTAAAATCCCTAATAAAAGGATTCCGCGAATGCTTAGCCTAATTAAACTTTTGTTATATAATTGGTTAAGGGACAAAAGCTAGGGCTCACACAACGCCGAATTCGAGTCAAAATTTATTCTTATCTACCCATTGGAAAGTCAAAATGATGACAAAACATTTATTTTATTTTATGAAAATTTTTAAATTATTTTTTGGTATTTTGCGAACAATTTTGGTGGTAAAAAAGGATTACTTGATAACAACGGCTCGCAGGCAAATCAAATCGAAGATCCCCCTCATACTAGAACAAACATCTGTCCTCGTGTTTTAAAAGGGTACCTACGTAAATCTAAGGGACCGTTTAGCCAAAACCATTACAAAACTAATTTGTGCCAAAAGATAACAACGTTAGTCGATTAGAATTTGGATACTAGATTCCAAAATGATGCTGAGGATGTGAAGCTCGAGTGAATGACAAAACCGAGATCTTCACAATTCGGGAAAATATTTGACAATAAACACACAAAACATAGCTCAAACACGAATAATGAAAGAGGCTAGGCCTCATCACAACACAAACACTTATTAGCATAAAGAAATAAGATAGACCTGGATAAGCATAGGTTGCCACCCACGAAGCGCTCTTGTTTTGTTAACGCGTAGTCACAAGCTCGACTCATCCACGAATTAATTGTCCATAGGGAGCAAGTGGAAGCATAAAATCATCATCGGACTTTCATTTAAGGGTTGTGGACAAACATGAATTTCATGAAAGTTCCATTTCGATGGATTACCACTCCGGCATATAAGATTGGATTAAATTGAGTGCGGGAATAAAAAATGTCTTCATTCCCGGGGAGAGAAGATATGGAGGGACAACGGGATACGTGAGAAAATCAAGAAAGATCCATAGATCCATACAACATAAGCGCAGAGAGAAGATTGGTTATCCTCTAATGGTACATTCATATTAGTCGTAGACACATTCTTACGAATCCCAGGGTTAATAGAAGTCAAATTTCCCGGATCGGGCTCAATCTTAAATTTAAAACATTCAAGATTCGGAGGAGACATGATGTGAGTGAGTTCATCGGCGAACTCCTCGTGATAAAGGTCACTCCTATCGGCAGGAGGAAACTGATCATTCGAAAGATCAAAGATAAAGAATCATATTGAGAAAAATCAACATAAGCAGTGGTACTGCCACTACTCTTTTCTTTAAAATGATCGTTATCAACGTAGAAAGCTTTATAATCTAGAAGAGATAAATCAGAACGAGTGGTGGAACTGCCACTACTAATCTCTTCTATATTAAAGCGAAAAGTTTCAGATTCGGGAATAGAATTATCAAAGGTGTTAGTCTCCTCTAAGAAAAGATTAGAAAATGTGGAGGTAGACTTGATCACAACATCAGAAGATGGAGTGGGATTATCTCTTAATGCATCGATCTTAGCAATAAGAAGATTGACATTCAACAATTTTTCACGAAGGGTATCGTCTTTGATTGTTAAAAGAATATCATCATACATTCTCTCATAACTTTCGGGACAAATTAATCTCACTCCTCCTCTAGTGACGATCTCAACATCGGGAGGTGTATGCATTCGACATAATGATATCCTCATCGTAGGGAGAGAATTCGTCATCACTTGAAGAATTATCATCGTCGGAATTGACAACAATCTCAGAATGTTCATTGAGAGCATTAAGAGGGGTGGTATTTTCACAAAGAGGCACATCACACATTTTGTCGGGAATACCCTCAGACTCACTTGGGATTGGGACAAGGTCCTCAACACTAGACTTTATGAATTCGTCCGATTCCGTTTCCGGAATAGTGTCAAGATGCTTGTCCCCCATACTTAGAGAGTTAACGGGCTCCTCGATTGGTAGAACGGGTGTGATTATAATGGTATCGTCTTCGTCATCATCGTAGCAAATGGGAATCTTCCAATATCGATCTTTAGCCGCTTGTTCTTCCGCGATTCGCTTTTCTTCTTCCTTCTTTTGTATAGCTTGACCAACCAAATCACATAAGGTTGTCATTTGTTCCATAAGCTTATTACTAGAATTGAGAAGCTCATTTTGGGAATTGAGAAAACAATCTTGGAGTTAAGAAGCTCATTTGGGATTGAAGATTGGATGTTAAGATATATTGCGGGGGTGAACTTGGTCAAACAAAAAGAAATTGAATTATAGCTGAATTTTGCTCATGATTTAGTACTTCATTCATTGGTTGACATTGGAAGGTTTCATGAGGTCCCCCACAATTTTCACAACCAAGTATTTGTTTGTTGAAAACTTGGTAAAGTTTGTGGGAAATTAAAGTCTTGATTGTAACACGGTTCCGGATTATGGATAAACGGAACTTGAGGTGACATTGTAACCATATAAGCTTTTGTTTCCCACAAATCTAATAAGAATAGTCGGGGGTTGTGGAGTCGGTTGAAACACTTGGAGAATTGTTAGAGAGTACGGAGTGAAACATGATTGGTGTTCCATTTCTAACTTTAACATATAAATCCAAAACTTCCATGTATTTCATTGCACCCACATTGTTGGAGCATGTACGAAACAAACATTGTTGTTGCACAATTTGTGGAGCTCATCAACGGTTGATTGTAGGTAGGTTCCGGATTGGAGATTAAATTCAGGAACCTTCGGTGGACAATTATAACCATAATGAGCCAACTCCCACAGACTTATAAGTACATCGTTTACAAAAGTTCCGTCTAACTAACACCGCCTCGTGGTCAAGCAGTGGTCAATTTGTGGAGGACTGGGTGAGGAATTTTTATCGGGGGACCTGTTTGACAAGGATTGGCTCGTCGAGGAGCATTAACAACGTTGATTATTGTCGTCGGAAGGACCCGGAAGTTTCTGAAGGTTGAAAAACTCCTCCAATGTTCTTTCGTATTTGAGTACATTCTCGGACATATAGACCACGAACCAGGTCTCCACAATCGAAACAAATTTTTTCAATAATTATGGGTCGTTGAGATGATTCGGGTATTAGAACAAGAATCTTGTCTTCAAGACCCTCTTTTGAACAACAAAAGTCTGCAGTGTAGGAAATACTCACAAGACGAGCATTCTTTAATCGCGCGAATGGGATTTAAACGATAATCGAATGACGTCATAAGAATTAAACATTAAGATGGATAAGAAGAGAATTAAATGATACGAAGAAAAAGAAGATTATTTTTGGTTTTTTTTCATTTAATTCACAATTTATTTTAACGGACAAAATGATAAGACAACTTAAACCACTAATCGAACTTACTTCACGGTAGCTCTCAAAATGAAAAACGCACAAGCGAGCGGAGGAGTAGGAATAGCGCGAAGCTTATTTCTCCTTTCGGGTCGTAGTTCGTTGGAACGGGACCCTCCGTTATATCCCACCTTTTAGTTTTATTAATCAAATCGAGGTGAGCCGTATTCGTAAGGACCAAATGACAAGTTTTTATATCTTTTTGTTCGAGTTGGGAACCAACAAGTTCACCGGAATTTATTATGATAATACCTCAATTAGTATTATATTTGGTATTTTTACCATTTGTGAATTTTTTTTTCTGGCCAATGTTTTTATATTTTGTGGTTTTCTTTTGCTTTCTATATGATAATTTATGCTATAAAGAAAATGAAAATATTTTTGTATTTTTTAATATTTTTATAAAAAATAGAAGGAAAATATTCACAGATTTCAAAACAAAATTGTCTACGTAACGATAATCGTTTTCAGCCTCACCGGGATCGGCGCCAAAAATTGACTTCCGCAATAATCTTTATATATATATATATATATATATATATATATATATATATATATATATATATAAAATATAAAAGCAAACACTCAACAATTGCCTTTGACAAGGCAAGAGGTCAAATTCACCTAAAAAATAAGATATATGTGTAACCGAGAAGTGATGATTCCGGTCGTTATGTCAAACGAGGGCTTGAATGGAAAATTCGAATGACGAATTGATGATCGGTGTTTGAATATGACTAAATTATGATTGGTTTTCTATTTCTACAAGTTAAATATGCAAAACGATTGGAATTAAACTAAAAACGAAAGCTAAATAACTTAAATCCTAAAACCGGGCACGAAAAGCGAGGGTCAAAAAACCTAAATTTGAAATTAAACCTAGACTAAAATTTTTCTTTTCAAATGTGTTCTAAATGACCTTATAATGAAAGTTTAAAAAAAACAGAATGAAAACGGTGGTCGTTTGACCAAAACGAGTCAAAAACAAGAACGGGGACGAATCCCGTTTTTGAAAAATGAACTTTATAAAAAATGACCCTACGAAAAATTTACAAATTTTCCTAGAAACTATATGAAAAAAGAAAATTTTAAAAAAAAAAGTTTATATTTTTTACTTTTATTTTAATTTTCTATGATTTTTAAAGTTTTTAAAACAAAATTAAAATTATAAAATACTAAATTTTTTATATAAAATTCTAAGAAAAATTACACCAATATCGCTTAAAGAATTTGAGGTCTCAAGAAAAATATGAAAACTTACACAGATTATCAAATAAGCTGTGTAATAAGCTATAACAGCTTATAAGCTAAAATGAGAAAAACACCTTAAATAATAAACCACTTGGGACTCTAATGAAAAAGTCCCAAGGGCACAGCGGTAGAGGTGTTGGTGAAAGGGTTGAGAGTGTTGAGGTCGGGGGTTCGAGCCCCGGCTCACCCCTGACCTCCACTTTCCCCTTTTATTTTTTTTGAAAACTCTTTTCATAAATTTATAGAAAATACAAAACTAAGCAACTTTAAAACTTGATATTCTTTTGAAAGCTATAATAAGCCCGGAATAAGCCAAAATTGATGGCAGATCACCTTTTTACTCTAAAGTCTAAAATCAGCTAACTATTGGCACTTTTAAGCAGATAAGCATTAGAATGCAAAAATACGTTTCATAGGCATTAGATTACTTCTAATAAGCAAATGTAACAATAAATAAACCAATGAAATGAGCTAAAAAGAACAAATAAGCTAAATAAGCCAAATGGCTTATTCTGCAGGCACACAGCCACAAGGGACGATCTTTAGGCTTATTTTTAAGCCCTCAAAAAGGAACTTAAGGCACAATGAAATATACCATTGGAAAGCTCAGCTTATGGACTTTCTATAAAAGCTAAAAATACCCTAGACTTACTCAATAAATAAGCAAGAAAACAGGCTGCCAATTTTAGCTTTTGCACTAGGGGATCTTGATAGTTTTTAAGGTGCAAGAGTCAGCTTAATAATAAGCTGGCTAGTAAGCCTAAATTCTTAAAATGAGTTAAAGCAAGACAACACAAGCTCCTAATGAGCTTATGTACAAAAAAAACTAGTAGCTAAAACTTTGATTTACTATTTGATATCTTGACATGAAAATTTAGCAGATTCCAAAGGAAAAAGAATTACTTATGAAAACTTTAACTAAATTTTGACAGATTTTAACAAGTACAAAGGTAAACCCAAGAAACCCTTAACTACTGCATTGTGACTTCTAAAACAACACTAAATTAAGACTCATAAGCTGGTTTTAAAGGGTTATGGAAAATAAGCCTATAATAAGCAGGTTAGAAACCACAGTTTCGAGGGCAACCTAAGAAAAGTCTTAAAACAAGCTTTAATGCCTGAAACCTGTGAAAAACTAGTTGAGAACACCTTAAATTAGCTTGCCAAAAGTAACCAAGAGACCCAAATGATTTTTATCCCAATTTGACCCGTTTTAACCCTTATGCCAAGCACCCCTTTACACTTTAAAACTCCTTTTAAAAACTGCCACAGGTCTCAAAAAGCTTAAATAAGCTATCAACTAGACATTTTAAGCTACTTTCAGGCAAAATAAGCAAATGAAAACAATTATAAGCAGTTAAATAAGCTGAACTAGGAATTTAGCTAAAAAGAGAAAAAAAAAGAGCAAACCTTAATCCTATGCTCGAAACAAGGAGACAAATGCTTAGAAGAGCTTTTCATCAAGTTCAAGCTTGTTGGAAACAAGCTTGTAAGAACCCTATAAGCCCTTCCATCTAAGCTTATCATCCAAATAGCTCAAAACCACACTCTTGCTTAATGAGTTGAGCTTAAAACCTTAAATTTAACCAACTGAATTTAAAGTGAGACAACAAGCTCTAATGAGTTTTAAGTAACTTATATGGGTTCAAAAAAGGTTTAAGACAACAGTTCTTATTGAAAGACTTGGGCAAAGATGCATAAGTTCAAACTGAAATTAAAGAGCACAATTTATTTGAAGCTGAAAATTTTAACTTTAATTAATAGAAAATGAGTATAAAGCTGAATTACATGAGTAAAATGACAATAAGCTAAAAATAAGCTAAGTTAACTACTAACTAGAATTACACTATAAAACTACCCCTGTACTGGTCTTCTCTGTCTTCTTTATATAGACTTTCAGGTTGTGCTTCTTGTGTTAGTTTGCTGAGAGAAAAACAAACATACTCCTGGCCATTGATAGTCCCTTGTGCTACTTTGATTTCTTGGCAGTCGTTGGATCTTGTCTTGAAAATAGTGGGATTGCCAAATGGGATTAGGGGTTTAGTGGAGGTCAGGGTTTAGTTTGATCCATGGTGTATTGGTGTGAGGTTGAGTGTTATGGGGAGAAGGAAAAGGTAAACAGGTTTTGGGTTTTGGTGATGGCGGGAAATTTGGTTTTTCTTGGCCCAAGGTGAACACGTGAGGGGGGGGGGGGGTGAACAGTGAAAATGGCGGGTTTATTATTTGAGAGAGAGACAGGGTAAAGTTTGGTGAAATGGCAGCTTTGGTCCCTGAAAGTTATAAGCTGGTTTGCAATTTTCGTCCTTGTGTGGTACAAGTTTAGGAAATTGGCAGGAAAGGCCCCTCAGAGTTATATATGTAATTACATAGGAGGTCCTTGGGTTAATATAACTTGAGGGGTTTGGCAGTTTTGCCCCCTCAAGTTATATTTTACTAGTATTTCAGTTTTAGTCCTTGTAGTTTTCCACCATGACACACAACTTTTGATTTGGCAATTTTGGTCCCTCAAGTTGTGTTTTCTTCTTTTGGTTGACTTTTTGACTTTGTCGGGGTTGACTTTCTGTTGACTTTTTGACCATGACTTTTGACTTTTCAGCTCTTTTCGAATCCGTGCTCGGTTTTGTCCGATTTGACTCCGTTTTTCGTCCTTTTGTCGATATCCGATACCTGCACAGTATACAAAGCAAAACAAACATATTTTGGGTATTTTTTGTCTGTTTTTGGTCATTTAGGCTCCTTTTATTAGGTATAAAATATGTGTAATTAAGCACATATTAGTTATACATTGTATCCTAGTAGTCCTAATTGTACAAAATTGAAAGAAAAATGAAAAATCCTCAATTTCAATTTTTAGTGTTCATCATGAACCCTAGACTCAAATTGAAAGAAAATAGATGAAATAATTTACAATTGATGATGTTGATGATGTTATGAATGATTGTAGGTGTTGGTTTTATCTTTAATTAGTGTTTTAATGGGTGATTTTGAGTTTTGGGTTGTTTTAGTCGTGTTCGTCGGTGCAGAGAAGAAAGGAGGTGTTTGTTTTTGTGTTATGAGAAAATTTTGACTAAGTGTAAAATATGGTGTCTTTTGTTTACGGTCCCATATTGTCAGGCGGTCCTAAATATATTTTGGGGGCCACCGGGATATGGGGGCCGCCCTCAGCGAGGCATTTTGGACTTAGTTTTGATGAAAATTTTACAAGGGAGAGTGACATTTTAATTTGTATTTCGCTAATTAAAAGTACTTAAAGTGCTTTGGATGAAATATTTTAAGTTGTCAAGATAAGAAATAGAACTCGGACTAGAATTGAGACAAAAGAAAGCGAAGCGGACTAGTACAATTTATGAAATGTGTCCATCATTCCTAAACCAAGACGTAGATAGTTAAATGATTCACGTTTAAGGGGATTCGTAAGAATGTCGGCGATGTTGTCGACGGACGACACTTTTTTGATTGAGATATGTCCTTTTTGGACATTATCACAAAGAAAGTGGTGACGTATTTCGATGTGTTTAGTACGAGAATGTTGCACCGGGTTTTTGCTAAGGTTAATCGCGCCTTTATTGTCGCACATGATCGGGACGTCGTCGAGTCGAACGTCGTAGTCGATAAGAGCTTGTTTCATCCATAGTGCTTGTTGACATGCCTTTCCGGCGCTTACGTATTAGGCTTTGGTAGTGGATATAGCAAGAGCGGTTTGTTTCTTTGATAACCAAGATGTCAAACAACATCCCACGAACGTACAAATACCGCTAGTGCTCTTTCGGTCCACATAATCTCCCGCATGATCAGAGTCGACATATACTACTGTTTCTATGCCGGTCCCCTTAGGATACCATAATCCTAAGTGCGTAGACTATAGTGCCTTTAATGTATTGGAAGATACGCTTAACCGCTTCAAGGTGAGAGGTTTTAGGAGCCTCTTGGAAGCGGGCACAAAGGCAGACACTAAACATGATATCATGCCTACTTGCCGTTAGGTATAATAAACTACCTATCATGCCTCGATACTTGGTACTATCTACCGACTCACAAATGCTTTCTTGACGAAAACTTTAATTTGTTTGGTGCCCATTTACGTTGATTGTTGATTTTTAGTTTACGCGATTTAGCTAAACGTTGGAAATTTAAAGTGAACGCGTAAAAGTTTAAAATAAATAATTAGATGTTCATTGATGTAAAAAGGTGTGAAAATGTTAGTTGTTACATTCACCCATCATGCTCATCTCGAACTCGTCATGCATGATTTTGGCAAATTCATCACACATGTCTTGACAAGTCGAGTCGAATATAATGTCGTCGACATATATTTGAACGATGATGAGATTTGAACTTTTCTTCTTAGTAAAAAGAGTGTTATCTACCATTCCCATTTTATATTCATGTTTAATAAGGAAATCTTTTAATATATCATACCAACCTTTGGGTGCTTGTTTAAGTCTATATAAAGCTTTTTTTAATTTATAAAAATGATCTGGTTTTTTGAAGTCAATAAATCCTGGAGGTTGTGCCACGTATACCTCCTTATTGATAAAACCGTTCAGGAATGCACTTTTTACATCCATTTAGAATAATTTAAAATCTAAAGCACAAGCATAAGCTAATAGTATCCTAATTGACTCAAGTCTAGCAACTGGGGCATAAGTTTCATCATAATCGATGCCCTCTTGTTGATTATAGCCTTAAGCAACTAGCCTAGCCTTATTTCGAGAAACGATACCGTTCCCGTCTAACTTATTTCTAAACACCCAATTAGTTCCTATGATTGTCATATTCCTAGGTTGAGGAACTAACTCCCAAACGTCGTTAGCAATGAATTGATTTAATATAGCGACTATCTAAGTATCACCCGTTAAGGCTTCATTCACATTCTTAGGTTCTATAGTTGATATAAAACAAAAGAAGACACTTTGATTTTGGGCTGTGGATCTAAGGGTTCTTTGGTTAAGGGTTTCCTATAACATATTTCCAATGGATGGTTCCTAAATCCTTAATATTGACTTTTCGTTAATACTCTAAAGTTTTATCCTCAATGTCATTTTCTAGGTTTTTCTTTTTGGTAACCTTAATTGCTTCTTATTCATCTAAGTCATCATCCACCAAGGGCGATGTCTTAGAGGGTGGAGGATTTTCATCGAATGTCACATTGAGTGATTCTTTGTGTAACACCACCAAATTGAGTCGCATCGGAATAAGGGTCATGGAGTGTTACTTCATAGATCAATAGCACAAGATATGAGAACGACCTCTATATGAGTCGTTTAAAAACCGATACATTAGAATAATCAAAATAGTTTGTTACAAAAGCACAATGGCTTAACATGTTCACTTGTAAAAGTAAAGATTTTAAAACATAACAATATTCCCAAAATGTAATGCTTCAAAATCTCTATACAATGACATCCAAAAAAACGACTACCAATGTATCCTTGTCTCGTACCTTATTGACCAGAGAAAAACATGCTTTAAAACGTCAACATAAAGTTGGTGAATTCACAAGTTTATGTAAATATAATGCAGGACCGCAAGATTTCTATGTGTATGATAAAGTAACAATACGAATCAAAAAGTAATTATGAAATGCATTAAGCTCATGACACTGAAGCTACAACATGTATGTGTATGCAAATTAATGCACATAATGTGCCCGTGTAGATGTTCAACCCGCAACATCTAAATTGCTCCGACATGGTATACATTCATCATTTCGGTACCTCCGAAACTAGTGAGCGCTACTCACCTGAACGAGGATGTCAATCCCAAATAGATCTATTCACAACATTCGCGCTTACAATTCGGTAATTAACAGTCCATGATTCATGGGCATAGTGGGTTATAGCTACTTGGGCAAACTCGTAATTTGATTTAAAATGTACTCGCGTCCAATTATAAAACAATGCATGTTTCTCACCCCAAAGTTGTAAATCAATGTAATTGTACAAAAACGGGGCTATGAACTCACCGTAGTGATTAGTAGTGGATTATAACGATAGATGGTGTATTGCGAGATCACAATCTTTAACGATGATCTACGAAAGTATAGTGATCACGTCTTAGAATAAAGTATGATAATATAAAGTTATTGACTTTGATTATAATGTTGAACATAGATTCTTATATTGTTATATGAAGTATCCCTAAAGTTTCGTTCTGCTATTTGCCTTTTATAAATAACATCATACTATCGTTCGGGCTATCATAATTTAGAGGTCATGTAATGAACGTATGAGGAGCCAGGACACTTTAAATATAGTAATCACAAACTCGTCGATACGACACCACCCGTAGAGGTCTCATATGAATATAAAATTCCTATTAAATAGTACATAAGTAGTTTATAAGTTATATGTCAAAATCTTAAGAAAAGGGTTTTTAATACTTAAACTAAAAGTAGATTGAAACTAGTTTTATGTAGTTATAAGTCTAACTTAAATTGAGCGTATCTAGCTCGTTTTTAAGCCGATTTTCTTAGGGAGACTCTCTAAACGAAGCTAAACATGTCTACTCTCATTATTTTAAAGCTTCTATTCCATCTCATAAGTTTTAGGTGTTGGATTATAAAAAACATTTTCGGATTTGTTCAAAACATTTTTTCCAGAAGACTTGTTTGTAAAATTGGCTATATCTCCCTTGTTTTTCCCATAAAATCACGCGTTTCCGGATCCTAAGATTATCTACACCTGAGTCATTTTTCCAGATTATGCAAGGCCATCCATCCAACTCACTTTGTTACAAATCAAATTTTTATAAAACCAATAGGAGCACTTCAGTCACGTGTTGTCCTAGAGATAGCACACTCTTGCTTAACGGTAAATGGGCTTTAACATCCTGCGGTTACTTATCGTCACAAAGGTTTTCACTAACTCTCAATAATCTAATTTAAAGAGTCTCTACAATATTTCAACCTGGCTCAAATTCTCAAAACGCACCTAACATAGTGAAGTTTTATAAATGAAATTTGGTACTCAGAATCTTGTCGGTATTAACTAACTTCTCTTGTAGGGCTTATTAACTATAGTAAACGACCTTTATAAATTCCAAAAAAATAGGGAACATCCCAAGACATATGTTTAATTGTACTAGAAGCAGCAAGGCCAAAAATATGTTTACATAGGTTTTACAAATTCAAAATAAGGTCTGATTTTCAAGTCAAAATCTAAGTTGTTTAAGAAAATCAAGCTTTCATTAACTTTTTCAACACCACAAGTATATATATAAGTTCTAATATAAAAATGGCATGCATTATATATGGAAATGAGATTGGCATGCTTACAAAGTGATGTGAGTGACTAGTGAACAATGAACCCAAGATCAACTAAGAACTCTAGTTCTTAATCTCTAAAACCCTAGCTTATTAACCCTTTAATCCAAGATTGAAATACCCTTGATGGTGTGTTGTTTTTGCTGAGATAAGGTAGGGAAAAGAGAGGTATTTGGTGATTTATGGTAAAGGATAAGTGATGTGGAATAAGCTAGTGTTTATATAAGAGAAATATCTAAGACACATGTCTTACTATAAGACCTTATATGTTAATTCAAGACCAAGTGGTCTTGTGGTTTGCTATATGCACGCCACCTCTCTATGAGGTGGTGAGGTGTGTGGCTTAAGGTAGTGAGGTGCTTGGCTTAAGGTGGTGACGTGCTTGGGCTTAGAGTGCTTGGTCCAGTAAATACTAAATGTTACGACCCTTAAAGTCCACGAAACTACAATCGGTTACATAAAAATACTTATTCTTATAAAAAATGCTAAAACTTATCATAAACCCTAAAATAAGTATAATTAGATGAGTTATAAGTTTAACGGAGTATATAGACGTTGATTGTTGATTTTTAGTTTACGCGATTTAACTAAACGATGAAAATTAAAAGTAAACGCGTAAAACCCTAAAAATAAATAATGGAATTATTGAAGTCGTAAAATGACCTGAAATAACGGATTGTTACAGTCTTCCCCCGTTAAAGGATCCTTGTCCGTAAGGCTCAAGATGCGGCACTTGTCGAGGGTGCGGTTTTCCTTTTCGTTGTGAAGAGATGCAGATACTTCTTTCAAAATTGATCTTCACATTCCTATGTGAACTCAGGACCTCTCTTGGAGTTCCATCGAACTTTGATAATTGGAATACGACTTTTCTTTAACTGCTTGACTTCACGATCTATGATCTCTACTGGTTCTTCAACGAAGTGAAGTTTATCATCAATGTGTATTTCATCCAACGGCTCATCAGATAAACATTTCTTCAAATTAGATATGTGAAATGTGCTATGAACCCTGCTTAATTGCTGAGGAAGTTCTAGTTTGTAAGCAACGGTTCCCACTTTTGCCAACACCTTGAAAGGGCCAATATACCTTGGGTTCAACTTCCCCCGTTTGCCAAAACGGATAACCCCTTTCCAAGGCGATACCTTCAACATGACTCGGTCACCAACTTGAAATTCTAAAGGCTTACGTCTCAACATTTGCAAAATACCCTCTTGGCGATCATACGGCTTGAATTCTTTGTTTGATTTGAACGATCTTTTCGGTTGTTTCGTGAATGATCTCTGGACCGGTAAGCTGAGCATCTCCGACCTCTGCCCAGCAAACAGGTGAACGACACTTACGACCATAAAGTGCCTCAAATGGGGCAGCCTTGATGCTCGTATGATAGCTATTATTGTATGAGAACTCAATCAATGGTAAGTGTCTTTCCCAACCATTCCTAAAGTCTATCACGCAAGCAAACGAAAACATATCTTTTAGTGTCTGAATGGTTCTTTTGCTTTGCCCAACAGTCTGTGGATGGTACGCAGTACTCATATCTAACCGAGTACCCAAAGCCTTTTGAAACGCCCTCCAGAAACCTGACGTAAATCTACCATCACGGTCACAAATATATAAGAACTGGTATTCCATGTTCTCAGTGACCACTTCCTTTCAGTACCGTATTGATATTTACCCATAGTGATCATTTTCCTCTATCGTAGAAAGTGTGCAGACTTAGTAAGACGGCCTACTATCACCCAAATGGTATCATAACCATTTGATGTCTTGGGGAGCTTGGTGACAAAATCTATGGTAATATTGTCCTACTTCCACTGAGGAATCTCAGGTTGCACCAACAAACCAAATGGTTTTTGGTGTTCAGCTTTGACCTTTATACATGTTAAACATTTTCTACAAAGGTGTGAGCAAATATCAGCTTTCATGTTGTGCCACCATATAATTGCTTCATTTTCTTGGTACATCTTGTCAAACCTAATGAACAGAATATTTTTTGTGATTTGTGTGACTCATGCATAATCAGAGTCCTAAGATCACCATAGCATGGCAACCAACTTCTGTTATTCAAACACAGCGTTCCATCAGCACGCGGTTCTAACTTTTTTTCCTAAGCTTTCCTGGTTCCCTTGAAGCTTCAATTAGCATACCCCCCACATCTTCAGACTTGAGGTTTTCTGGTTTTATTGCCTCGTTCTGAGCTTCTAAATTTTGCTTGGGAAGATCCAAAACAATAGTCATGACCAAGGCTTGAACCCGCAGTGGCTCTCGTTCTTTCCTGCTTAAAGCATCAGCCACTACATTTGCATTTCCCGAGTGATAACGAATCTCACAATCGTAATCACTGAGCAATTCCAACCAACGACGTTGTCTCATGTTCAATTCTTTATGATCAAGGATGTGCTGTAAGCTTTTGTGATCAGTGTACATAGTACACTTAGTTCCATACAGATAGTGCCTCTAAAGATTTAGAGCAAACACTATTGCTCCTAACTCCAAGTCGTAGGTGGTGTAGTTCTTCTCGTGAATTTTTAGTTGTCGTGATGCATAAGCAATCACCTTCTCATTTTGCATTAAGACAACACCTAATCCCTTATGCGAAGCATCATAATAAATAATAAAGTTCTCAGCTCCCTCAAGTAAAGCCAAGATAGGTGTACTGCGCAACTTTTCTTTTAATAGTTGGAAGGCTGCTTCTTGTTTGTCACCCTAATCAAACTTGACCTTCTTTTGGGTTAGCTTGGTCATTGATTGGCGATCTATGAAAACCCTTCAATGAATCTCCGATAGTATCCGCCAAGACCTAAAAATTGATGAATCTCCGTTGGAGTCTTATGAGATGCCCAATCTTTAATTGACTCAATCTTGGCAGGATCCATGTGAATATCATGGCTGTCAATCACGTGATCGAGAAATTGTACTTTGGGTATCCAAAATTCACATTTAGAGAATTTGGCATACAACTCCTCTTTCTTTAGCAAATCTAAGATTAGCTTTAGATGCTCTTCGTGCTCTTGTTTTCTCTTCGAATAGATCAGAATATCATTAATAATGACAATCATGGATTTGTCTAGATATGGTTTGCACACCCGATTCATGAGATCCATAAGTATAGCAGGTGCGTTGGTCAAACCAAACGGTATCACTTGAAATTCATAATGTCCATATCGAGTTCTGAATGCGGTCTTAGGAATGTCTTCTTCGCGAACCCTCAGTTGGTGATAACCCGACCTCAGGTCGATCTTCGAGTACACACTCGACCCTTAAAGTTGATCGAACAAATCATCAATTATCGGAAGCGTATAACGGTTCTTCACCATCAACTTATTCAATTCCCGGTAATCAATACACATCCAGAATGATCCATCCTCTTCTTGACAAACAAGACTGGAGCTCCCCAAGGTGAGGAACTGGGTCTTATAAAGCCTTTGTCGGAAAGCTCCTTCAGTTGATTTGACAATTCTTTCATCTTAAACGGAGCCAATCGATAAGGTGCCCGTGCTACAGGTGCAGCACCAGGTATCAAATCGATTTGAAATTTCACTTGTCGGGCTGGTGGAATACCCGGCAAGTCCTCAGGAAATACTTCGGGAAAATTTCGAACAATGGGTACATCCTCAAGTCGCTTCTCTTCCGACTTGTCTTCCGCCTTCTTTGTGGTAACATGCGTGTTAGATGTTAGAAAAAGACTCGGTCACCCAGTGTATTTAACTGTTTATTAATAGCTCGTAGTTAATAGTTTAACGTATGACTTTCGATAATTAACCGGGTGCTAATACCTGATATATT
>BQNB010106903.1:0-16260 GCA_026074375.1 Tanacetum coccineum | reverse complement strand
TATATATATATATATACGTATATATATATATATATACGTATATATATATATACGTATATATATACATATATACGTATATATATATATACACGTATATACATATATATATACATATATATATATACATAGGGGACCGTTCTTTGTAGAACCAGTTTTTTGTACAAATCCAATTTGGACCAATGAGAATTTAGTATTATTATTTCTTTTTATATAATCCAAAAGGGCATATTAGTAAAACACATTTTCACCTTTCTATTTAATTTTATTTTTATAAAAATTCATTTTTAAGCCTTATAATTTTTGAAAAATTAAAAAAATATTTTTTTAAAATTAATTTTTTTACATGCATGTTTTCGAAAAAACAAAACATGTGCATATATGTTTTCTGTAACTATGTTTCTTGCATAACATTGTTTAGCCATCAAACTTTTTTTATTTAAAATGGTAATTGCACATATATTTTTAATATATATTTTTTAATCTTTGAATTTTATAACCAAAAACATGAACATATACATGTAATTTCTAAATTATAACAAACCAAAATATAAGTATAATACACAAAATGTGATATCAAATAAAATACAATTTAAATACAAATGTATATTGTTAAGTACAAATGTGCAAGAGATTCAAAAACATGTATCCACTTTTCGTAGAACATACATGAACTCTTCATAGAACATACATGCACGCTTCATAATTTGATCAAATTCGTTAGAAAATACGAGTATACTCCAAAAAACATATATGCACGCTGCTCGAGAACATATGTGCAAGACTTTTAAAAACAGAAGTACATCCATCCACTGATCATCTTCATCTCATGCCGCCTATCGTTATGATTGAATGATCCTCACTAAAACAAATATATAAAAACAACAACAAAAAAAGAATTAGTTATGTCAATTTACATATGCCATGTTAAATTAATTGTAAACCTAGTTATATCAAATTACATATGTTACGATAGCCAAACAAATCCACAATTGACCGGTTAGTGACTCATGACCAACAATACACAATAACCTTATTAAACTTTTGTATTACAAAGACCAGTGACTGTAAAACTTTAAACACATTTGTCCTTAATCATGAGTACAAAAATTTCTAGATGTTTGGTAAATGTATGCCGACAGAGTCACTAGTGTACCATATTGTGTAATGGCAACCAAGTATCACGTTACATTTGTGGTGTCTATAAATAAGAAAATGTTTTATGACCATTATGTTGGTTCAATGGTATAGCTTGCAACTTTTTGTATTAGCAATACATGACAGCCTGCCCATGGAAACGTAAAAAAGGAAATTCTTAGGAACACCCTAGAAGCATACCTGGCCTAAATACTTCTGAACAAATTCTGAGCCAACCACTCTGATAAAGGTTGTTGTAGTATGGTTTGCCACGGCTTTGGCAAGCATGGTCTTTCCCGTCGGACCATAGACCATAGAGCAAAACACCATGATTAAGAGAACAAATGTATATCGACATAAAACCTAAAAGACCACCAACATCCCAGTCGCCGCCGTTGTCGTCCTCCTTTAATGGACACCGTCGTTGTCCTCCTCCTTCAACAGACATCGCCGTTGTCCTCCTCCTCCAATCACCTCGTTATCCATAGTGATGTGTGATCATGGTATTTGTTGTTTTGATTTCATAAGAAACTCACACATAAAGTGGTTAGGGTTTTTTAGAAAAGAACAAATTTTTGATTTTTCCATATCTCAGTCTAATAGATTACAAACAAAAGATCTTCATCAATAGATTGATAAAATTATGGGACGAAAATGATATAGAAAGAAAGGGGTGGCGATTTTTAGGGATTATGAATGATGGGTGGTGATTTCTAGTTCATTGAGATTCAGAGATGTATAAGAAGATGTAACTGATCCTAAAGTTACGGAAGTTTTAAATCTTTTTTATAAATACCTAATTTGCCCCTAATTTATTTACTTTTTTTAAGATAAGTTGTAGATATTTTCAAAATGCCATTTTGCATTGACATATTGTATATCATTATTAAGAATAAAAAAAGTGGTTCTGTACAAAAAATTGATTATATATATATATATATATATATATATATATATATATGGAGTACGATACATGTTGCCATAAAGAATTCGATTGGTCATTTCGGTTTTTAGGTATCAATAACGTGTATATGTGGACCAATACAAAAAGTGGTGGAAAAATAATACTGTATCTAAGAAAAGTTTTTCTAACATTGTAACTAGCCGCAAATATGGAATTTCACAATTGTGAATAAATGTTATAGGGTTTGCACATCACATAGGTCTCATTTTCTTCTTTTAATGTTATAGGGTTTGCACATCACATACGTCTCATCACATAGGTCTCATTTTCTTCTTTTAATGAGTCAACAAGGAGGTGTTGTTAATAACACTCTTGACGCTTTCTTCTTTTAATGAGTCGATAAAAAAAGAAAATGAGAGAGCTGGTTGATAGGGAGTTTGATGAGTGATGTGACCGGGTGTTGACTCATTAAAAAAAGAAAATAAGAGAGCTATGTGGTGGTGCAAACCCTATAACATTTATTCACAATTGAAAAACTTTTCTTAAATGTCTTGTATTTACTTCCATACAGTATTATTTTTCCACCACTTTTTTGTATTGGACCACATATACACGTTATGGTAACATGTATCGTACCCCATATATATGTAGCTAAAACTACTAGTAAAGGCTCATAACATGATCCAAATAATGACATCCATTTTTGTGTATATCCTTTTGCTCTTTCCCATCCTATATCTCATCTACATTATTCTTCCAAAAATTAACAAAAACCGATCGAACAGACATAATCCGCCAGGCCCTCTTGGACTACCCTTCATTGGAAACTTGCACCAACTTGATACTTCAAGCCTCCATACTTGTCTATGGAACCTCTCTAAATCTTACGGTCCAATCGTATTTCTCCGCTTTGGTTCCATCCCATCTATTGTTGTTTCTTCGGCAAGTCTAGCGAAAGAAGTCTATAAAACTCAAGATGTTATCTTTTCTAGTAGGCCATGTTTTGTTTCCCACCGAAAGGTCTCTTACAATGGTCTTGACGTGGTTTTCTCGCCCTCTAACCAATATTGGAGAGACATGAGAAAGATTTTTACCATTCATCTATTAAGTTCTAAAAGGGTACAATCTTCTAGGCACATTCGTGAAGATGAGGTCTCACTTGCTATGAACAAGATACACAAACTAGCACTTTCTTCTGAGCATATAAACTTGAGTGAACTTATGATGAATGTGACGAGTACTATCATAACGAGAGTAGGTTTTGGCAAAAGGTATGAAGATGGACATGAACGTAGGGAGATTGTTCGACTCCTTGGCGAAGTTCAGTCTATGGTAGCAGATTTATTTGTTGCGGATCTTTGGCCTGGTTTACCTTTTGCTAGTTTGATTGATAGGTTATCCGGCAAGACGCATCGGCTTGACAAGTGCTTTCAAGATTTAGATTCGTTTTACCAAAGTTTAATTGATGAACGCCTCAACACTCAAAACACCAATTCTCATCATGATAAGGAAGAGCAAGACATTTTGGACATTTTACTTCAACTCAAGAAAGATCAAGTCTCGAATCCCAATGAGCTCACTAACAACCACATAAAAGCTATCATCACGGTAATCACTATATGCTCTAGATCTCTTTATTTGTCAACTTTTTTTTGTCATTTCTTGTGGTTTAAGGACTAAAATTGTCAACTAAAATGTGTTTATGATGTGCCTATTTCCATGTTTTCTTAGACAAAAAGTCTGAATATCAATATGTAGCTTATCTATCTTTTTGTTTCATATGATATGCTTTTAGGATGTGCTCGTAGCCGGAACAGATGCTAGTGCGGC
Source organism: Tanacetum coccineum (assembly GCA_026074375.1). Lineage (NCBI taxonomy): Eukaryota > Viridiplantae > Streptophyta > Magnoliopsida > Asterales > Asteraceae > Tanacetum > Tanacetum coccineum. The sequence goes on along the minus strand of BQNB010106903.1, from coordinate 12,392 downwards.
TACAGTGGTTTGGGCAATGACGGCCTTAATAAAGAACCCGGATGTGATGAGAAAAGCACAAGAAGAAGTGAGAAATGTGGCTGGCAAGAAAGGTGCAATAGATGAAAATGATCTTGCACAACTCATATATTTGAAGGCAATAGTCAAAGAGATAATGAGGCTATACTCTCCCGCTCCTCTTCTAGTACCTCGAGAAACAAAGAAAGATACCATTTTACATGGCTATAAAATCAAGCAAAAAACAATGGTTCAAGTAAACGCATTTGCCATCGGAAGAGACCCTGAATCGTGGGAGAACCCCGAAGAGTTCTTGCCAGAGAGGTTTTTGGGTAGCGATATTGACTTTAGAGGGAATGATTTCGAGTTGATCCCGTTTGGAGCTGGTCGAAGAATCTATCCTGGAATTTCGTTGGGAGTTCTAATGGCTGAACTCTTGCTTGCTAATCTTATGTACTTGTTTGATTGGAAATTACCAGTCGGTATGAAGATCGAAGATATAGACTATGAGCAGTGGCGGAGCCAGAGAATTAGGTAGTAGGGGGCAAAAAAAATATATTTCGCGATAACAAATTACTTAGAATAAACTTTTACAACACGAGACGTTATAATGAGTAATTAAATGCGGCAAAAACCATGATAATTTGTTTCCTTGGGAAGAAATTGGAGCAAAACACGACTAATATTGTAGAGGAAAAACAATGTAATGCAATAGTGGCAACAGAATGATACAGTTTATGTCAAAAAAATAGTAAATGATAGCTTTAGTTAAGAAATGTATACATCATTTGTCCTCTTTGAGTATTATTTGAAGTACTAAAACTTACAAATAAGCATGAACCACAAACATTTGAATTTTTGGTCCTTGTTTCTATATGAGGGTGCATTAAAAAGAAAAGAAACTTTCAACTAATTATACTTCATTGAATCATTAAACTATAAAAGTTAGATGAGTAATTTCCTAAAAGTTTTCACTCAAAAATTATGATATATTGGGTTGAGTGGTTCGTACCTTTTCTAAATAAATTATTGAAAACAAGATCTTTTGTCAAAAAACACAAAATATATCAATCCTACAATTCTTCTACCTACAATAAAAAAAAAATTGACTCGAATCCCAAAAGACGTGGGTTTTCTAATCTCGAACTTCTCGCAGCACCTTAGGCTCAACTGCAACTCCTAAATCATCGTCATCCTCGAATAACCGTCAGACAGCCATCTTCACAAAACTCTATCGAAGCTCCTCCCAATTCCCATCGGCCAATTCCCATCCAGTCCAAATTCTTAGCTAAGTCACAAATGCTTTCCCCAAATGACACCTGACCAACGAACAAATCTGACTTTCAACAACAACAAGCTTTAACAAGCGCAACACAACACGACAATTTCAAATTTTTCCAAACCAAAATTCCCCGAAACACAATTCACGGTACCCACAACCACACCACCACCAAAAGAAACCCGTCGGAAAAGGAAAACAAAATGGCAAAAAAAAACCATCCATCCCCGCGTAAGATTTGTCAACAGGACGACGACATCAAAATCGAGAAGCGGAGAAGAAGTTATTATGACGACGACAGCTCAGACCAAACTTCCGTGCTTGGACACTTGACGAGAAGAATGTTATTGTGCGAGGGTTTGGGTCCGGAATTTTCCGAGAACTATGATATCTATGGAATGAAGCGGAAACAAAGAATTCTTTTGGGGAGCAGATTCATGACGATTTCAACAAAAGTACCAATGGCGTTTCTCGTACCAAGAATATGATAACGGAAAAATGGAATCGGATGCACCCCGATTGTCAAAAGTTTCAGGCTATTTACAAAGGAATAACTCGTAAAAGCGGTGAAAATGACGATGAAGTTTTTGAAGCTGCGAAGGCCGAATATTCGGCTTGTAATAAGGGGAAAAAATTTGCTTACGAACACGGGTGGAGGGTGCTCAAAAAACACCCAAAATAAGACTCAGCGAATCACTTTGACTCGGAGGATCACACGGAAATATTCGTTCCAGATGCTCGACCTCGACCACCGGGTAAAACGAGACCCGCCAAGAAGACAAAATCAAAAATAACTGAGAGCAGCGCGGGTAGCGGTCCGGGGTCTATGAAGGACGTTTTAAACGAGGAATTATGCCAGAAGATCCCAAGCCGTGTAAATCGCGTACGAGGCAAAGAAAGTTAAAGAACAGTCGGCAACGGAGCTAAACGAGTTGCAGTTTCTCACGATTGATGCCGACTCTTTGCTTGAACCAAAGAAGACAATTATAAAAAACAAACAAGCACAAATAATGGCGAAATATCAGTTGTAGTTTATTTTTATTTTCATATTGTTTTTTTATTTTCGTATTTGTAATTTTTATTTTATGAAATGAATTTTAATTTGTGTTAAAAATGGAAAAGAAAATATAATTGTGAGTGGTGGGGCCCCAAATGAAGAGGAGAGAGAAATGTCATGAGCGAAAGGGTGTTTTTATGTGTTGTGTTTGAAATAAGGTGGCCATGAGTGACACAGTTGGGGCCCAAATTAGAGTCAAAAACCTATTTCACTACACCCTTTACTCTTAGAACAACTCGCTAAAGCCCATACACTCACAAAATACTTGAGGTCAAGCCCGAACAAAGACAAGAAACCACCATAGCTTGCTTCCGTAAGCTAGGTCTCGATATCACATCCAGGCCACAGCCACATGGGCATCTCACCCCAATAGGGCTGTTACGCGAAACGACATGTGTCACTACCTTATTCCAGTATGAGGTAGTGCTACATACACCATGCGTAGGTAAAGTAAGCTGCTAGCTAAAATGAGTTTTGGTTCTACCCACTGGGCTTTTTAACGACTCAACATTTGTTTATTAAAATAAAATAAATGAGATCAGGGTCGACCTTTCAAAGAATCAAAAAGCAGGGCAAAGCAAGGTGTCCTCAAACATTTTTTCTTTTGATAACCTCTAAAGGGTACCCTACATGGGGCCTCTTTAAACAGGGTTTAAAAGCTCTTATTTAATCTATTATTTGCTCAAAAAATAACATCGCCATAGCCAGCCACTGCCGAGTACTTGATGTGATGTCTCTAGCCCCGTGTCGTCTTCATTGGCGAGTCATGATGGTGCAATATAGGATCAAAATCTACTTTCATTTCACTTAACTCATCAAAGGAAGGAGTGGCTACTAGATACATAATTAGTTCTGAGACTAAGAGATTGAGCTATGGGTCGGTATCATTTGAAGTTAACAGAGAAGGAAAGCCTTCCCGCAATCCAACATTTTCAAGTGAAAAGAAGATAGATAACTGAGAGTCACGGGATTTTGAAAGCGCCGCATCTAGCTCAATAGCTTCTTCAAAAGAGATGGCGGATACATCGATGCTTTTGTCAAGGTGGCTCCTCATATGAAATCATGAAAAGGATATGAATCTATTCAAATGGCCAAGAAAATGACGACCAACAAAAGGTCTAAGCCCATATTATAGCCTCGGTCTGTCCAAATGATGTTCCACGGTCTCTTCTTTACCCAAGTACCTGTGCCCCATGATCGAAGGGACCTTACAAGGTTCCTACATATTCTTCTCCTCTCGGCAGTCACGAGGGATCCATTGAGATCGATTCGGACATACATCATTTTCATTATATGAGACTATGTGCATGTTCATGTTTAGTATTAGTGGTACAAAAAGAATCCCTTTTTAGCTCTATCACACGGGGATAGACCCTATGCACCGGGGACGAAGCGTAGAGGTCACTTTAGGCTGTTGTACCAGAGTGGTTCATCGTCAAAAGAAGAACAATGACTTGTAGCATTTCCTATTGATTTGTCTAGGGGAGGCGGGTCTTTACCAACTTAAAATCTTCTAGTTTAGGGCAGCCAAAAAAGTGAGCGCCTAGCGCGAACCTTATTGAAAAGGGTCGAGTACATGCAAACGTTCATGGAGCAACCCATTATCGTAACAGAACCAAGCATGGCACGACGCGTGTCATCTTTGTCTCCTCCATTGGATGTCCACCACGTGGACTACCCTTGGCCCTCGAATCACATTTTCCGAGTTGCACAAAACTCTAAATACAATAACATTTTCCTTGACATGGTCCAAACAACAACACACATCTTAAGCTCCTACCCGAGGTCTTGACGAATCACTATGTTCTCTCCCTGAGAACATAAACACTCAATAGCTATCGTAAGTATTACCCCAACTCGTGAATCCGGTCACACCTTGAGGGCAGTGACGGAATAGAAAAATAGCTTGTGGGGGGCAAATTTTTTTTTTGCAATAGCAACAAACTGTGAAAGAAAAAAATAAGAGCGAAAAATCGAGTATTGTTACTTACAGATGAAGGATTTATAAGGTTTTAAAGTGTTTAATATTGGGTTTTAGTATGTGAGTGGGAGGCAATTTGAGTTTTGAGTGGGGGCAATTTGAGTTTTGAGTAGGGGACACTTTCGAAAAAAGGTCAAAACTTAAAAAAAATTACACTAAATTCTTAACTTTTTCGACGAGCCATGGGGGCACCGGCCCCCAAATTGTTATACCATATGTCCGTCCCATCATGTAAAGAATATCATGTATTTGATTTACTTAGTGTCGAGCGCCTGACCATGCATTTGCGTTAATGGTTATTCCCTACAACAGCATAGTACGTATCGTCAATGAAAATATTGCATCTGGTTTTTATATTGATTTGTATTACATTCTATCGTGCAAATCACATGATGAGGAAACTACTCCACCTACTTCCTTATGCACGGATACGCTTACATTGTGCTAGGCAGTTGTTATTTTTTCTAAAAAGCAAACACACTTTCAACATTATATTGATCAGGTTAAATGGTAAGAGTAAGACATTTGATACTTAGAAATCAGATTCCGACCTCTTTTGAGGAATTTATGAGGTATTAACGACTGAATATCAACTTTTAGAATTTTCATCGCTGCTAAGTAAACAGAAGCACAAGAAAATATATAGGCAGAAACAGAACCACATGCTTTAGTTGTATATAGCTAACTAACTGAACTGTGAGCAGGGACGGATCTATGGTTAAACAATGGGGGGCCGATGCCCCCCGTGGCTCGTCGAAATGGATCTTCTTATATACACCAAATTCGTTATTCATAAGTGCAGAAATAAGTAGACACCTCATCACTACAATAACTCTGTTGGGTTTAATCTTGAATAAGCATTTTAGTATTTTCAGTATTTTAGTTGGTTAGTATTTGATAAAATAAAGTAGTTTGAAATGGTAAAAGATCATGGTATGATTTAGTCTAGGATTGACCGAATGTTATGGAGAGTAGGTCATAGTAGTGCCTGTTGTTTAGGAATCACATGTACCCACGTTTACTGTACTTACAAGGCTATATAAAGCCTCCTGTTACTTTAATAAAGCATGGCATTGGTAGTTCTGTTTTGATATATTCAGTTCTTTCTTTTATGCCATCACATCTCACACATAAAACCTGTTTGTTTTCAAGATCAGTAGGGACCGTATCCTACAAACTCATTATTGTAATAAATTTTTCAGCATGCATATATGGACAAGTTACAAGTTGTGAAATACAAATGTATGTAAATTGCCATACGTGTCAAAACAAACCTGTAATTCCAAATTAAGTTGTCTCATTAGCTTTACACAGGCACCCATTACTAAGCTAGTAAAAGTGAATTCTTCAGTAAAATAAAAATTTACCACGAGTTCGACGTCCTTGAATATCTTCATCACTAAAAGCCTGATCAATTACCTACACAACCAATCTGCACTACTACACAAAGTATTTTTTGGTACGATATTTTAATACGGTTAAGGAAAAACCGTACCACAAAATGAGAAAAAAGTTATTTGATACGGTTCTAAAAAAACCGTACCAAAAAGTCATTATTTGACGGTTTGTTTTTGGGTTTTGTTTTTTCGTACGGTTGTTTATAAAACCGTACCAAATAAAAATAATTTGGTAAGGTTTTGCACAAAATAAAAATAATTTGGTATGGTTTGTTTAGAAACCGTACCAAATAAAAGTAAATATACCAAATAAAAATAATTTGGTACGGTTTGTTTAGAAACCGTACCAAATAAAAGTAAATATAAAAACATTTGGTGTTTATTTATGAATTGTATAAAATATATTTTTATTTTTTGGTATGGTTTATAAATACTTATTTATGAACCGTATGAGATAAAACTTAGCCGACACTATGGATTTTTTCTTATAATATTACCGACAACGTTTTTACAAACTAATGATATGAACCGGATCGTTAATAGAATGAATAGAAGAAAATAAACAAGATAGATGGTCTATGTTAATGTGATAAACCGACCCCCATGGTTTATATTAGTGAGATAAATCGACTCCCCAATTGATTAATAATTCAATACTTCATATCATTCAACATAATCATAATTACAGCCTTCATGGTCTATTTATAATAAAAGACACCCTAATAGTATTCTTTGTTGGAGAATTCCTGGTCGTGGATATGGCTTAAGGCGTGGTCCAAGTGTTATCACGAAAAGACTTACTAGTTGGAGTGCAAGTCCAACTCGCCCTATTTATTTTTTAGGATATTAATAATGTAATTCTAGTTATAGTACAACGCGTCTATATTAGTCTATATATGCCGTGGAGGGTAGGGCATTACATTGTACCGAATTGAAGTTTTGAGATAGTTTCTTCAATATAATATAAAAGTGCGTGTTTGGCAGCATACATGGTGTTACTTAGTTATGTGTTCTTGTTGTGTGCGTACCTCTGATAACCACAATTGGTATCAAGAGCTTCGTGTTCCTTGTTGGTGATTTGTTGTTGCTTCTTAAGGTTACAAACACATCTAACAACAATAACTCCTAACATGTGATTCTCAGGTTTAAGGAGAAGAAGGAGGCGACCTTTTAAATAGCGATTAGAGATCTCAAAAGCTGATAAAAAACCAGTCGGATACTAACCTGCATTTTGTGGTTAAACGTGTGGAGGTTGATGTTATCGCAACCGATTGTTGTAGTGTTACCATTTATGAAGACAAGTCCTGGAAGTGTTAGTTTTGGTACCTTGCAACAGCGAGTTAGGGTTACAGCAAACCGAAACCATGAAGTTAACCTTAATGCGACACAAGAGAAAGATATGTATCATGAGGAAGGTACGTTTTTTTTATGATAAACCATATTCAAGAAACGCTTTTCATGAATGAAGAAAAGTACACTCCACCAAAAAGCGAGTCAAATACCGATGAAGACGATGTATGGTACTTTGACAACGGTGCAAGTAATCACATGACATGCAATTACTCTTACTTTTCTGAATTAAATGAAAATAAAACTGAACGCGTTAGGTTCGGAGATGGTTCGTGTGTGAGCATAAAGGGAAAAGGCTCGATTTCGTCTTATTTTTTTATTTAGGATATTAATAATGTAATCCTAGTTATATTACAACGCTTCTATGTTAGACTATATACACCGTGGAGGGTAGGGCATTACATTGTACCAAATTATGCATTGCTAGTAGTTCATGTGATTTTTATACATGATTTTGTCGAAACGCCTAGGTGTTTCACCACTCGAACTCTGTGAGACTTGAAGTTGATAAACTTCGAAAAAGTCAAAAAGATTGTATTCACCCCCTCTACGTATCTACACAAGTTATGAGCACTTAGATGGATCCTTGCTTGGTATGTGTCGTAACTATAGCCGGTAGGTGGTGGATTGTCCATTTATTCGAGAAAGTTAAAATATATGTATATAATTGAGCTAACTTTGATTTAATCCACATTGCAAAAGGCTTTTGCTTGTGCGCCAAGCATTATTCCACGGTAATTTGAGGACCTTCGTTGATGTTAGCGGTGGAGTTATTGGTTGCCTTACATCGCATTTAGATTTGGATCTCTTATTAGAACTCATCTGATCGGATTAAAGAACCTACTACGATGGTGAGAATACTTTGTTTATAGCTATCTTAACTTCCTTGAGATTGTGTACTGCAAACTAGGATTGAGAGAAGTGGCAGGTAACGTCAGATCCCGCTTGGATGATTTAGGGTTGGCTAATTAACTAGAGATGAGAAAGTAAGGATTTCTATGAGAGAAAATGCTATATCATGAAAAATAGTGATAAAATAACAACCAACCCCCATTCCCATGGCTGGAAAAAGGTTAATATACAGTGTTTGTGAGCTCTATGGGCGGGTAAGGGTATGTGCCTTACACTTGGGTAAAAGACCCGGCCCACTACCGAAAGCCAATACGCTTACTTCTAACTACGAGCTACTTATGCTATACTAACGATACAAGTGGGTGACTGTAGTCTTTTTCATAATCCTAACAATCTTCCCCCTAATGAGGTTACCCCCATAAAATCATTGTGAATAATTATCATACTATTTCTATCGACCATCTGTCTGTAGCTTCGTAGAATCTTTGATACTTCATTCCATTCAAACAGTGAACATTAAAGTAGTTAACATTCGAGATTTGATCCTTAGGCTTGTGCAATCCTTTGAGCTTTCTTGAGACCATCATCCATCTTAAATCTCTTGATTATCCATGTAGAGTGGCATTTGCCTCTATGTATGTTGTGAACCTTCAGACCCGAGGCAAGCTCAACACTTTTCTTGATCAAGACATAACTTATCAGAGTAGCGGAAGCTGTGTTGTAGGTCTTTTGGTTGTCATTATGTTCTTTGATTGAAACATTGAATTTTGAGCATGGGGCTGTGAATTGACTCCACTGAAACTAGGATCTCCATTTTCCACCATAACTTGATCTCGTAAAATAAAATAGTTAGCAATAAAGCATGTGGACGGAATTTGGCTTTGAGAGTCATTCACGACCTATTCTGGTTGGATAAACCAATTGATCCCGTTGAGGACCGACCCTTTGATCATCTAAAATCATCTTAAGATTGAATCTCCCTGACATTAGTGATTTCCAGTATAAGTATCGGATCATTTGATGTGTAACCATCAAGTTCTCCATACTTGCATGTTCTCTGTATTGGAACGTCTCAAAGCAGACAATACGATAAGAGTGAATCAGTTAGTTACTGTCTTACCGATTAAAGAGAAAATTTGATTTGAAAATCAATCGACGTGTCGTTTGAGAAAGTATTTTGTGACACATCGAGAGTTTTTATAGCATAAAATCAAATTACATTAGAAACACATTTGTTTTGAAAGAAGTTCACAGTCGATGTGCTAGAAAATCAGTTGTTGAGCACATCGAATGGTTTTCCAAAACGATTCGTCAATTCACAAACTGGAACAAGTTTGATTCATAAAGAATCACACCATTGTTTCTTTCCAGTTTTCACAAGTTCGATCCTCAAGAGGATCTCACATGTCACCTACCAAGAGCTTGTTTGATGTTGACTCTAGAAGGATTTCCATCTTCATTGTGAGTACTTACGTATCACTCGGACGTTCTGGCAATACCACAAGGATAATGCGTAGGACTCTTAACATCTTAACTTGTTGTCACAGTGTGTGAGAAACAAGCACAATTTGGATTAGTGTCCTAACGAGATTTTTGATGATCTCAAGGCTCTAGACTCAATAGTGCATTTTTGATTATTTATTGGTCAAAGGCTGGAGCGGACTGCCACATTTTCAATATCGTCTAACTCGGAGTGAGAGAGACGATAGAATTGTATTGATCTCCGTGAGAAATGAAACAAGAATCCTTTGAGGGTTCTTGAGTAGCTAGGGAGGGTTGTGCAGCGTATCACTGGGTCCATGATACTTGTCTTCAATGTCAGCAATCAACCATGTGATTCTGACAGCATATGTATTGACCCGGTTTCTGCCTAAAGTTTAAGGAGGGCTGCTTTCTTTTCACCCTTTATCTTAATCTTAACATTTCTTTTTCATTCTTCAACCCCTTCAGTGCTTACCGGAGACTTCATTAATAGAACCTGTTGGGTTTACTTTCCAGTACAAATAGCTTATCTCAGTCCGCACTATTCCCTTTTCTCACATTACTTCCTTTTGTAATTCATACCTAAGACTTATACACTAACATATGTGGATTGTCCACTGGGGTAAGATCCCTCCGGCTTTTTCCCTTTTCTTTTTTTTCTATTTTCTTTTTTATTTTTTTTTTTTTTTTTTTTTTATTTTTTTTTTATTTGGTGGGATCATGGAAAACATGTACCTAAACCATACCATCATTATCAAACTCCGATAAAAGTAATACAGGGTCGGTCTTTTGGTACTGTTACTCTTCGCCATCATATTACCATTCGCTCCCCTTATTATGTGCATTCGATTTTTCGAAAAGGTTTAGCACATATGGTGGAAGCCTACACTTGAGTTTACAAAGATCAAATTTTATATCAGATTTTATAATTAATCCCAAATTTTCTCCCCGAGCAAAAATTCAAATCAGTGAGATATTGGTCTCAATAGGTTTAAAGTTAGGAAATTTGGGAGGATACGGTGTCAGGTTTATATAATCCGAATGTGAAACATATAGTTACTGAATATACAAGCCTAAGTTACAGTTTTAGTCACTACATAATAATGTACATATTACAACAACGTAGAAAATAGACTACCCCTCATTCGGTTCTCTGCAGTAACCGGTAGTCGCCTTCTCGAATCCGTCCACCAACAAAGCTCTCCAGATTCCGAAAGATACGTCTTGTCTTTAGTCGTTTCTGGATAGCAAACATGAAGTCCTTGCTTCTGTCAACATCTTTCTTTGTCCAAAATCTGGCGTTCATCCCTGGATTAGTCCTGTTGATCCGGAATTCCTTGACTCGATAGTCCAATGCTTCATCAATCTGTTGCAGAGTGCCATCACTGAACTTGTGTATTTCATTGAACCTCATGATCATCTGAACCCCGTATTTATCTCTAAAATGACTGCCCTTGGAGAGTCTATGACGGTGAAATCATGCTTGAACTCAAATCCAGTGGCTTCCCATCGAGGTTTGGTGAGGTTTAGCTGCGTCTGGTAACTCTCAATTCCCAGTTGGAAGTCTTCTACACGTTGTCTGATAACCAAGTTTCTGGTCCATAGATTGACAGCGGTAGTTAGAATCTTTTTGTCTTCGGGTGATAGGTGGTTCAAGTGACCTTGAAGATTTAACAAGTACAGATCTTCAAAGTCACTTGGGTACATGTACTTGAAGTCCCTTTCTGCTATGACGTATTCTTTGAGATCAGCTCATCGAAGGACTATCTTCTTCATGTAGTTGTACCGGTACATTGAAAAAACTTTGATTCGGATGACACTTAAGATACGCATATGAGTCCTGACTGCTCGGCGGTCTCCTTCAGATGAGAATTGGTCAATGTAGAATCGTTGTCTTTGAAACCACCAGTGAGAGATACCATACATAGCTGCGATGTCATACTTGCATTCCTCTTCAATCCAGAACTGATCAGGCATCGTTTTTTCCTTTTTCCCCCCCCCCCCCCCCCCCCCCCCCCCCCCCCCTTTTACCTTTTACTTCAAAGCCAACATCAGGATAATATGCTGCCTTCATCTTCGAGATTGACAATGCCGGTCTGCCAACCTTGCGACCATATCGTAGATACTCCAGGTCTTTGTTGAAGAAGAAGTCCGGTTGAATGGTTACATGGGGACTGGTTCACTACCCAAATGAAGTGGCTTACTGACCGTTGTACTTGAGGATTGTATCATCCACTTGATCGGTGAGAAGTTTGTGGCACTCTTCCATTTGGAATTGGAGATGAATCACGTCAGGATGAAACACTTTGACGATTTCGAATGCAGGGCCAAAATCATGACTCCTTGTCTCTTTTAACTTTCTTGACCGGCCATGGGATCCTATGGGGTCTCGGGTCTTTCTTTCATGTCGGGATTACTTAAAAGCTTGTAAAACTTAACCGTAAAATACTCCCCAAAGTTACTTAGCATTTTTATTCATCTCAAAAATAATTTTCCAATAACTTAGAGTATTTACACGACATATTTGCACTTTAAACCCTTCAAAACTCATTTGGACATTAACAGACGTGTCAGGACTCGTTTTTCGGCATTTATCAAAATTCACGGGTCAAACCACCCGGAATACAAATAACATAATAATACCTTCCATATAAAGATCATCAGGAATCGTTGTGATTGAGGGCTTAATCCGGGTGTTAGTCGTTGTCCAAGCAGAGTATTCAGCTGAAGCAGCTGTCTTTGAGGAACTTTGGGCCGCGGTGCTTGTTGACTGATCTCCCTGATGAGTGGATGAGGATGAAGGTGGTGGAGGAGGAGCTTGAGCAGAATCGAATGCTCCGGTTGTGCCAGAAGCCCCTGATGCTCCTGACGGTGGTAGAGGAGGAGGTGGTGGTGAAGGTGGAGTCCCAGGGGGAGTCTTTGGAGAATCTTGCTTACTTTTCTTCTTAGTTTCCTCCTGAGCCTTATCTACATCAAAGTCCTTACTTTCATCACGAC
>BQNB010106902.1:17500-23289 GCA_026074375.1 Tanacetum coccineum | reverse complement strand
CCGGGTGATCATACTTACCCGGTCTAATATACGTATTATATATTATATTATATATATTTTTGAGAGTGAATTTTATCAAGGGTAACTTGGTAATTTTCTTAATTACTCTTTTAAAAGTATTATATTTTATAAATATTTTACGTGTATAAAACTACCAATCAGCATGTGTTATCGATTTTGGTGGTAGTTATCAATTGAGCATTCGGTGTGCTCCGTGTAAAGCTTTGTATGGTAGGAAATGTAGATCGCCTGTTCTATGGGCAGAGATTGGAGGGAGTAGTTTGATTGGACCCGAGTTAGTGCAAGAAACGACTGATAAGGTAGTGTTGGTAAAGGAAAAGCCCAAAGCGGCGAGAGATCGTCAAAAGAGCTATGTTGATTATAGGCGTAAGTCGTTAGAGTTTAAGGTGGGAGATCGTGTATTGTTAAAGGTGACGCCTTGGAAGGGCGTAGTGCGTTTGGGAAAGAAGGGTAAGTTAGCACCGAGATATGTAAGACCATTTGAGATCCTTAAAAGGATTGGCCTTGTAGCTTATAGGTTGAGGTTACCTGAGGAGTTGAATAGCGTGCATGACACTTTTCATGTGTCAAATTCGAAGTAGTGTCTGGCGGATGCTAATTTGCATGTGCCGTTAAATGAAATCAAAATTGACAAGACTTTACGTTTGGTTGAGGAACCTGTAGAAATTATGGATCGTGAGGTTAAGAGTTTGAAACGTAGTAGAATACCACTTGTGAAAGTTCGTTGGAATTCAAAGCGTGGTCCCGAGTTCACTTGGGAGCGCGAAGATTATATGAAGTCTAAGTATCCTCGGTTGTTTGTTGATCGTGCTGATGAGTCAGCTAGTTAAATCTCGAGACGAGATTTCCTAAAGGAGGGGATACTGTGACAACCGTGATTTGATCAGGTTAGTTTATATCTTTAGATACGGCTAAGAGTTTATTTTATGTGATTAGGTGTGGTGCTATGTGATTTTATGTGTGCTAAGTGGGTTAAGTAATGTGCGTAATATCATTTGGAGGTGTGTGGGCATCTCATTTTGTGTGTGTTTGTGTTTGGTGATGAGTATTCCATTTGTTCACGTTTAGTGATAATGGAAAGGAATGACGTATTGCATGCAATGCTACGTCAATAGTTGGATGATTTAGTGATAAGCGTTTATGAGAAATGTGGCATTTTAGAAATTAAATAAGTGAGTGAAATATAGAATTTGTGGCAAACTTTCTAAAAATAGAAAGTGGTTTGGTGAAATGAAAGTTATAAGTAATTGACATGTCGCATGTAATGCTATGTCAAATATTGGAAAATTGAGGATTGAGTTTTATGGAAAGTATGCTATTTTAGAAATGAAATAAGTGAGTGAAATATAGAAGTTTATAGCAAACTTTCTAAAAGTAGAAAGTGGTTTGGAGAAATGAAGGTTATATTTAGAAAGTAGTTTTTATGAGAAAATGTTTATAAAATTAGCTTATTTTTTTTAAAACTTAAGGTATTGAAGGAAATTAATTAACTAAAAAATAAAATAAATAAAAAAATATTTTTTTCGCATACATACATAAATATGAATTTTGTAGATAAAAGAAAAAAAAGAGAAAAAGGTTTTTGATTTGGACTAGGACTTGTATACTTTTATTAAAACCTGTAAACCCTTCATAATTTAGGTTTTTATTCCTGCTCCTCCTCTCATGGTGTCGACCTCAGCCCCTAAGAACAAGAAAAAATAAGTTTTGATCCAAGAATTTAAGAGCTAGATCGCGTAGGAGCAAGTAAGAGCGCTAGGTATTTATTCTATTCTTATTTAACTTTTTAATCATGTAACATGTTAGATGTTAGAAAAAGACTCGGTCACCCAGTGTATTTAACTGTTTATTAATAGCTCGTAGTTAATAGTTTAATGTATGACTTTCGGTAATTAACCGGGTACTAATACCCTGTATATTGTAAGAACTATATAAGCCTCTTCTAACTTTGGAAGAGGCAAGCTAGTCATTATCATTTTCCTTTTACACATACATTTCTCTCTCTAGAAATATCTCTCTATGTGTTTCTCTCTCTAGAAACTAGCTAAGTCCAAGAATCGACCTCATATTATGATATATGATATATCACAATTGGTATCAGAGCACATGGGATGTTTAGATCGTGTGTATGTGCGATTTCTTGCTTGTTTTAGATCAAAAAGTGTACTATTGAAGGATATTAGCTCGTTTTTTTAATTTCTCAGGATTTTGATGTTTAGTAATGTTATAAAGTTTGGGTGTGTTTCTGGTTGCTATTTCCTTGTACGGTACTGTGTTGTGCAAAAGAAATCAAGCTAAAAACTCGTTCAATTGGGTGATTTATAAGTGACTTTTGATGTGATAAAAGTCGTTGTTTCTCTCGTGGAGGTTTCTGCAGAATTTCTTCACAACGGTTTGCTTAAATAGAGATTTTATTTAGTAGAGTGACAAATGTCTGACACACGGCGGGTTGGTTGCTTTGGCGGCGAGTTGTTTAACATCGCGGCGAGTTGTTCATAACGGCGGTTTGCTTTATTGTAATAGCAGCGGTTTGAAGTGTTGACAGCGGTCGTGTTTGAATATTCTCTAATAGCAAATATCTAAAAATGAAGCTTACAAGCGGGTTTGAACATAGGAGGCGGGTGCTTGAAATTGTAAATACAGGTGGTTTTGCCTCACTAACCAGCGGGCGGGTTTGGCTTTTTATTTAATCGCTACGAGGTTGCTAATCTGGCAAGGCGGCAAGTTGGAGCAACTGTTTAAACACTTTGGGATTTATTCAACTGGGGACTTAATATCACTGTAACAAAACTAATCGTTAAACCTCACCATTTTTACGTCTTATACTCACTAATATTGGATCGATCATAACATATCATATCATATAAAAAGATGTCTAGTATTGTCAGAAGATATCCGAGTGCGGTTAGGATTACACGCTCACATTTGCTTGATAGAACAGACTTGAATCTTTGGCAACAACGTTTACGTCTGTACTGTTCTGGGAAAGGATAATGGAGGAATATAATGAACAGTCCATAATGAAGGTCCATTTCATATGGGAACAGTCTCAGATTGTTATTATACCAGGATACTGAGGGTGCAGTTCAACAAGGTCCAATACGTGCTAGAGTCCTTAAACGAACTTTTCAGGCTGAAGAAAAGAAAAATGGTATAAAGCTGACATTCGTGCAACGAATATCCTACTTCAAGGGTATACCAAAAGACATCTACACACTCATCAACCACTATACTGACGCCAAAGACATTTGGGACAATGTGAAGATGATTCTGGAAGGTTTCTGAGTTAACAAAGGATGACAGGGAATCTCAGTTATACGATGAATTTGAACACTTCCGTCAAATCAAAGGAGAAACCATTCACAGATACTATGTCAGGTTTACGAAGCTCATAAATGACATGAGAAACATCAAGATGACCATGCCCAGGATGCAGCTTAACTCTAAGTTTGTGAACAACATGTTACCTGAGTGGAGTAGATTCATAATGAACGTCAATTAACAGAGGTTGAAGGAAGTCTATTTATTGATCAGCCTTTATAACCTATTTGAAGAACTTGGATCGGTTCATTGCTCATTGAGAACAGAACAATGATGGAAAGATTCACTTTAACCAAACTAATGATCCTTGCATAGTGTCGAATGCCTCTGTTCAGCAGTATCCAACACAATCATCCAAGTCTCCTCAATCCTTAAATAAACCATCTCTTGCTAACAACTTTCAACTGGACTTAGGAAGTTCTTCAAATGAAAACTTGATTGAAAGTTTATCTAACTCACTTGCCCACCTCACTCAATCGTACAAATAACATCTTCCTTAAACAAACAATCAACTTAGAACGTCGTCTAATGCAAGGAACAAAGCTACGGTTCAAGACGACTGAGTTGTGGTTGGCATGTGCTTAATTACCATCCCTTTTTTCATTAAAAAACGGAATTAAATGACCAAAAACTGTCAAACAAACAAAATGCCATATATATGTTTGTTCTTGATTTGGTGTTGTGCAGGAAACGGATATCACATAAAAGGACGAAAAACAAAGCCAAAAACGACAAAACTCAGCACGGAATGGAAAGGTGTGAAAAAACAAAGCCAAATCAAAGCCAAATTGTCAATCAAGCAAAAAAAAATAAGCCAGAAAAGTCAAACAGCCAAAATCAAGATCTATCACGCCGACAGAGTCCAAAGTCAAGACTCCGAGAAGCTGAAGCAGAAAATACAAATTAAGGAACCTCAATTGCATATCCTAAGTTTTATATTTCAAAGTATAAAAGACAGGACTGATTTTGCTATTATTTGAAAATTACAAACTTTTGGGGGCAAATCTGCCAACCCCTAAAGTTGAATAAGAAGGGACTAGCTTTTGCAATTATGATTTATAGGTTGAGGGGTTAAAATTGCCATAACTTCAAACCTGTTTAACTAACATGGATGTCGTGATGCAATAACACAAACAAATCACTTTGACGGGACCAAAACTGCCCCATCCCAAATCCTTTCCCTGTTTACCTTATAAAACTTTTTCCCCGCCAACCTAAACCCTCAAAGAAGAACAACTCACGGGTTTCCCTCCTTTCTTTTACCTGTAACTTCTACAAACACATGGGTAAACATTTCTCCCTCTCCACTAAAACCCCTCTCGCTTTATGATTGCCATGTGGCATATCTCGCCCTTTTCCTAAAAGATTTCCGATAGGCACAAGATTTGATTAAAAAAGGAAGCACAAGGAAAATTACATGGCTGGGATTAACTTTTTCAAGCTCTCACACTAAACTCAATACCCATGGAAGTCTCTCAACAAAGGAAAGCACAAGCTGCAAGTTCAAGAAAGGAAGAATTCGGCTATAAAAGGACCCAATGTAGCTCATCTTAGATATCTTAGCTTTTAGTTTTTTAATTAAGTCTTTTTTTAGCTTATTTTCAACTTATTGTAACTTTTAATTTACTCTTGTACTCTTTTCAAAAGTTTAATTAAAGTTTGAGGTTTTTAAAGTTAAATTTCAATTTCAAAATTTAAGTTCTTAATTGTACGAATGCTTATTGTGTGGCTTATTGGTTGATAAGTCTGAAATGATGGCCTTTATAGGTTTAATGAGTAGCATACTAGTCATTTAGGATTGTGAACCTGCTATTGTTCAATGTTAAGGACAAGGTATTGCTAAATTTTCATTTTTAGCTCAAACAACTATAGCATTGCTTATTTCAGCTTATTTGTGCTTATTGTGCTTTCAATTATGCTTATTTATGCTTATTATTTATGTATGAGTATTTGTTTTTAAGACCCTTGGCCTAAATCTCCTTAAATCAGCATTAAAAGTCCATTGTTGGAATTTATAGGGCTGTTGTGTTGGCAGAAATAAGCTCATTTGCTTATTTTTAAAGGTTTTAAGTTGATTTTAATTGCTCATTATGTGTTTATATCTGCTTAGGTAGGTTTGTTTAAGCTCACCTAAGCTTTTATTTTTGGGTCCATAAAGTTGGCTTATTTTCAAGGCTTTTTCAGCTTTAAGTCCTTTTGGCTAGTACTTACACTCATAAGTTAGTAATGCTATTAATAAGTCTATTTTTTTATTGCTCATTAGTTGTTCAAATAAGCTTGAATGCTTTTTCTTTAAGTCTTTTTGTCCTATTTCCCTGTTTACTCAGTTTTAGGTTCTTAAGAGTTAGCCTAAGGGCTTATTTATAAGCCCAAAGCCTCACTTTTGGGCTGTTAATTTTAGTGTCTTCCCTGTGCAAAATAAAACCAGTTTAAGCCAATTCATTTCT
>BQNB010106902.1:0-12500 GCA_026074375.1 Tanacetum coccineum | reverse complement strand
CAAACATATGTCAATGCTAATTGATGCGTTATGAGGAATATGCAAAACCAAGGAATCATACCTTGCAAAAACCAATGGCAATTTAACGACATGCTTTCCAAGATCAGTGATTCTCTAACACCGTCTATATTCAGGTTGGGAAACTCTCCTGGTACTCCATTTACTAACACGAAGGACAACGTTTTTGAAAGTATTCACCATCCGAAGTGGTGTTGCATATTAAGGACGCCGCGATCCCTTCTAGTTCGTCTTCTTTCTCTTGAAAGTAATGTTATCGTGGATATCGAGGTCAAAGGACATGATGCTTTCCTGTTAATAACGGAGAACGAAGATGTCCACCTTCTGGTTTGTTTCAAGTCCAATCTCATAATCCAATTTCCAAGCCCGTTGTTGATCCCGTTAGTGCTCCGATGCCTAACCAACAAACATCAATTCCATTTCCTTCAAGAAGTAAACTGATGAATAGAACAACCGTGAAAAGGCTAACGACCAATTTGAGAAATTATTCGAAATTTTTAGAGATTGGAGTTTCGAAATTAGCTTTTCGGATGCCTTGACCCTTATGCTGAATTTGCCTAGACTCTAAAAACTTTAATCGGAAAACAAAGAGAAGTTGAGTGGAAATGGCTAGAACTTCATTGATTGAGAATTGCTCAGTGTTTATTCCTAAACAATGTTACCGAAAAAACTGGGAGACCATTGGCTCGATTTATTATTCCATATGAAATTTCCTGGGATTATTACATGCAACGCTTAGCCGTTCTTTGCGCGAGAATTAATCTTATGCCATATTCATCTAGACAGATCTATCTATTCCGAACTAACCCGACTTGCATGAGCTAGAGCTAGCGGACAGTTCAATAAAAACCGAAAACCGATCGGTATCGCAAAGACAGTCTGCAGTTTAATAGGGGGGAAAAGTTCTTGTTTATGTCAGATTTTCTTGTGGTCGTAGATTTTGAACCGGACCCCCAAGTACCTTTAATTCTCGGGAGAAGTTTTCTTAAAGACCAGTCGTGCATTGATAGTTGTATCGAGGTGATGAAATAACCCTTCGTGTTGCAAAGAGGCCATCACATTCAATCTGGACCAAACCCATTGATGAATACACGGCTAAATTACAAATCATATGACGGTGAGACCGATCGACAGTCTTTTGAAATAGCAGTGAAGAATACTGGCAAGAAGTTCTAGGTTTTTCTGATTCAGTTGCATACGGTAATTCTTTCTTGGATTACGATCCCATTGTTTCAAATTCTTCACCAACACTAACTCCCTTCGGGGATAGTGATTTTCTCCTTCTCGAAGAAGCCAATGCTTTTATAGCTATCAATGACGAGCCAATTTCACGGGAAATTGATGCTACTTACTATGATCCGGAGGGTGACATTCTTATTCTGGAAGCACTTCTCAAAGGTATATTTTAGTGAAACCTTTACCCTCCTCTTTACGATTCATAAAGATTATATCGCTCGGAATCCAGAAAAGAACTTATTGTTGTTAAAGCCTTAAGCGTTAATCATCAATTGATGAGCCTCCCGAGGTTGAACTCAAAGACTTGCCACCTCATTTATAATACGCATTTTTAGAAGGCGACGACAAGTTGCCCGTCATAATTGCGAAAGATTTAAAGGATGAGGAAAAGGCAGCTCTTATCAAGGTTCTAAAGTCCCACAAGCGGGCCATCACTTCGGAAACTTCTCGATATTAAGGGTGTTGATCCAGAGTTTTTTACTCACAAAATTCCTTATGGAAGAAGGACTTTACGAACCAATAGTTTCAGAGTCAAAGACGGGTAAACCCAAAGATCCACGACGTCATCAAAAAAGAGGTTGAAAAAACTTTTTGAAGCCCAGACTAATTTTCACGATCCTCTGACAAATCCATGGGTAAAGCCCGATACACTCTGTACAAAGAAGGGTGGGACATTACGTCGTCATGAATGACGATAAATGATTGATACCAACTCGATTGGTCACGGGGTGGAGAGTGTGCATAGTACTATAGAAGAAAGTTGAATGTGGCCGCCGGAAAGACCACTTCCTAATTACCCTTCATGGATTAAATGCTCGAAAGACTCGCGGGAAACCAATACTATTGTTTCCTCGATGGCTTCTAGGGTTATTTTTAGATTCCTATTGACCCAAAGGACCAAGAGAAGACAACATTCACTTGCCCATACGGAACGTTCGCCTATCGCCGCATGCCTTTTGGGCTATGTAATGCACCAGGCACGTTTCAACGATGTATGATGGCAATCTTCCATGAATATGGTCGAAAAAACAATGGAAGTGTTTCATGGATGACTTCTCGGTCTTCGAGTTCTTTCTCTACTTGTCCCTATCCATTTGGAAAAAATGTTTAAAGCGGTTGTGAAGGACACCAAATTTGTTCTAAATTGGGAGAAAAGCCATTTTATAGTTATAGAAGGCATTGTTCTTGGACACAAAATTTTTATGTCAGGTATTGTGGCCAGGCTCGTGTAAAGTTGAAGTTATGCACAAGCTCCCTCACCCGACTACTGTGAAAGGTGTCCGAAGTTTTCTTGGGCATGCCGGTTTTTACCGACGTTTCATACAAGACTTTTCAAAAATTTCCGATACAATGACCCACTTGCTGAAAAAGAGACTCCATTTTTCTTCTCAAAGAGGTATCGAATCCTTTAATTAACTAAAAAGAAAATTGAGCGAGGCTCCAATTTTGATTGCTCCCGACGGGGACTTGCCCGCGAAACTAATGTGTGATGTGCAGCGACTTGCAATTGGGGAATCCTAGGGCAACAAAAAAACAAGCATTTCCTAACAATTACTATGCCAAAATATGCCCAAAATCATGGACCGAAGTCAGCACACTACACATACGACTGAAAAGAATTATTGCCGTGGGTACGCTTTGAGAATTCCAGATCATGTCTCGTTTTGTCTATAGAGCATCGTTGTTACACGGGCCATTCCTGCTATAAAAGTTATCTCTATGCTAAAAAATGGGTGTAAGCAAGATTAAATGTGGTGGATCTTTTTTGCTCCAAGAATTCGGATGATGAATTCCGAGACAAAAAAGGAGCAGAATATCTTGCCGCCATCAGGGACCATCTCTTCCAGGACTTGAGAACATCACCAAAATGAGTTCCAGAACAAAGAAATCCGGAAACCATTTTCCACTCGAGACTGCTGGGTTAGTTTTTTGTTTATTTTTCTTCTGTTGTTCTTCGTGATGATAAATACCGCTATGTTTGCAGATTTCGAAATTACCATGCGAGGAACATCATGTCAAGGGAAATGTCGTCCCTACAGAAGAAAACAAGGTTTTTAAAGATGATCACTACACTTATTTCTGGGCATTGACACCTTTCTATTCAAGATCTGTGCTGACCAAGTAATTAGACGTTGTGTTTCGAGGCAAGAAAGCTCTTTGACATTCTCAAGATTGCCACGTGGACCACACCGGGGGATCACTAACGGTGCAATTACACCGCTAAAACAAGATCTTCGATTCAGGATTTTATTGGACCCATAATATACATAGGCATCGCCATGACTTTGTCACCGATGTATACATTTGTCAACTTCAAAGGCAAAATTTTTGCAACAGTGATGGAGATGCCACAAAAACTCCTATCCAAGTTTGTGAAATCGTTGACATGAGGGGCATTGATTTATGGGGCCGTTCACGTCTTCAAAATGGGAAACGAATATTATACTCGGTGGAGTTCGATTACTTATCAATATGGTTGAAGCGAAAGAGCTCCACTATGATGCCCAAGTTGTGTTTGCAAATTTCTTAAAACTCTTCATTCCCAGAATTTGGTGCCCTCGTGCAATCAAAGTGATCGCGGAACCCATTTTGCAATTGACCAGTTTTCAAAAGTCATGCTTAAATTATGGAGTCACTCATCGTCTCTAACACCGCGTATCATCACAAACAAGTGGGCAAGTTGAGGTTAGCGAATCGTGGTTTTGTAAAGAATTCTTGAAAGGAACTGTGGGCGGGGGAAAACAGTTGCCTCTTGGTCGTACAAACTGGATGAGCTCTTTGGGCTTTCGTTCAAGCTGTACCAAAACACCCATTGGAGTGGCACTCCCGTACAAGCTTGTTATATGGAAAGGCATTGTCATCTGGACGTTTAGTTGTGCACAAAGCTTTACTGGGCCCTTAAGCTTACAAACTTTGATATCAAAACGTGGGTTGATCATGGAAAAAGTTCAGGATCAACGAACTTAATGAACTTCGTGATCATGCCTACGAAAACTCTTTGATCTATAAAGAGAAAACAAAGAGAATCCATGACTCCAAGATCAAAAATGCGTTTTCAACGTCGGTGATCGAGTCCGTCTCTTTAACTTAGATTAAAGATCTTCCTAAGGGAAAGCTTAAGAACCGCTGGGTGGACCATCACTGTAACCCAAGTTTTTCCATATGGCACTGTCGCGTTACCCCAAAACTCCATGTACTAATTTCAAAGTGGTATGGTCATCGTTTAAGAAGCACTTACTTTGGAGGGGAGTTACCACAATTGGTAGTCCCGGAATCTCCAGGACGATTCCCCATGGACCAATAATTTGGGGTCAAGGTCAAGATAATAGCGACTTAAACAAGCGCTGGCGTGGGAATGGCACCTATGATTTATCAGTGTTGTATTATGTAGTAATGAATAAGTGTTTTTTTTGTTGTGAGGAGGCTTTAATCTTCCATCACCCGTGTTGTTTGCGTGGTTCGTTGTACTTTCTTGAATCTTTGTTCTATTGTGTGTTTTGTTATGTCTAGGATTCTTGGATTGTGAAGACTTATGTGTTCGTAGTTTTGACCCTTATCCACAAGAGTTTCTCATCCTCGCTCATTTTTGGGGATCAATATCCAAATCTAATCGACGAACGTTTTTATCTTTTGGCACACATAAATTAAACGGGACCTCTAGATTTATGTCAGAGGACCCTTTTAAAACCTCCGATGCGATGTTTAGTTCTAGTATGAGGGGGGGGGAATATTCCGATTTGATTTTGACTTCGCCGTTGCTTATCTCGTAATCCAGTTTTTACCACCAAAATTTATAAAAAAAATGAAAAAATTTAAAAATTTTCAAAAATAAAATAAGTGTTTTGTCACAGTTTTGACTTTCCCAATGGGTAGAATGAGAATAAATTTTAACTCGGTCGGGCGTGTTGAGCCCTAGCTTTGTTCCTTAACCATTTAATAAACGAAAGTTTATTAGGCTAAGCATTCGCGGATCCTTTTATTAGGGATTTTAAATTTGCGAAGAACGGAAAATGATAATGTTATTTACAAGTAGGATGCTAAGAAAGGATTATTTAGATATCTTAAAAGCATATAGGTGTAACTTGTCGCTTTTTCTCCCGGAAGCTCTTAACCTTACTAATAAACGTGCTTAATTTTGCTTTAACTTTAAACCGACGTTTTCTAAAAAGAAGCTCTTTCGGAAATGAAAATATTCATCTTAGTTCAGCTTTATACTTGAGTTTCTAAAAACGAACTTTTCTCTATTACAGAAAATATGTTGCAAAATGAAAAAATATATATAGAAAAAAAATGGAAAAAAAAGTACAAATTGTGGGCTGATAAAGGTTTACTGCATCTTGCCGGCTCACAACCGATGTTGCATTCTTCAAAACAAAGCCCATAGTGAGATAATAAATGCCAAAGTGCATCTGTAAGTGTTAGGAACCGTCGTAAGACTAAATCACTACATCTTGTCGGAGGCGTGGCCGATGTTGTAGTCATGTAAATGATGACGGTATTATAGTATAGTATATAGCAATAAATAAAAATTTAATGGTTAAGATTTCTTTTTCTAAACTCAAGTATAATTTTGAACTAAGAATAACTTTCTTTAAGACTTTAAAAGTTGTTGGTTGCCGTCGGTAGATTATTTCGATTAAGTATTCTCCGTGGGGTGTCAAAAACCTCGGCACTTAGCTGATGAGGCTAGGACATTCCGAGAAGAAAGGTCGCTACATGGAATAATCACACCAATGAGATCATTAAATTTTTGAGGTTTGCGTGCTTTGAGTAGTATTATTTATTTAGCGGTAAATCTAAGAAATTCGGCCTAAAAGGGTGGAGTATCCCGCTATTACATTGCGAACATTCTCCTGTGGGGTCTCAACCTGATAACCTAAGTCGAACTCGGCTGGGATCTATCGAGAATATGCTGGTTGGTGGGTGATCTAGTCTTTTCCCCAGATTTCTTCAGAAATATCGTTATGCACATAAACTATACTACTTTCTAAAACTGTCGATCTAAATTTAACTTAAAATTAAGCACATTCACACTAATTGAATAATTGTTGGGAGCGAAAAGTTGACAAGTCATAGTTATAAGTAGTGTTAGCATCTTTACTTGTACTTAACGGTGATTTCGTTTTTACGCTTAGCTTGGGACTAGTGAAAAATCGGGGACGATGAATTTATCCTTTTTGGACATCCATAGACTATTCTATGAGGCGCTTCTCATTCTATGATCCCAGTGTTGAAAAAATAAAGGAAGTCAAACAGGTAGTTAAGAAAAGAAAAAGGAAAAATACAAAAATATTAGGGATAGTTAGTGTACATATAAAAAATGGTGAAAACGGGACTTGTCGAAGCTATTGATTCTTTAGTTCCCTTTGACGAACACTTAGCTACTTTTCGAGGTTATTAGTCGAGGGGGATTAAGATTCTTGGTTTTCTTAAGTGTTTACTTCATAACATTGCGTGAGGACACGGCAATATCTTAGTATGGGGGATTTAATATGTGCTTAATTACACATATTTTATACCTAATAAAACGAGCCTAAATGACCAAAAACAGACAAAAATTGCCACATATATGTTTGTTTTGCATTGGTATTGTGCAGGAAACGGATATTCAAGAAAATGACAAAAACAAAGCGAAAACGAACAAAACAGAACACGGGAATGAAAATAGCGTGAGCAAAAGTCAAATCGAAGCCAAATTGGACAAAACCGAGCACAGATTTGGAAAGAGCGCGAAAAACTAAAGCCGAAGGCATATATATCTTATTGGGCTAACCCGCACCTGAGCTATTGGGCCGGGTCAGCCCATAAGTATTTATTTACTTACTAAATAAGCCTAAAATTCAAATGAGTCAAACTGGCCCAATGAAAAGTCAAAGCCCAAAGTCAGTTAGCCCACAAGGACCATGCGTGTCATAGATATATATGAATATAAGGGGCAAAAGCCACACCCCTAAACTTATATCTAGCTAGGACGTGTGATGCAATAGAAAGAGACAACATAAGGGGCCTTTGTTGACATACTCCTAAACTTATCCCCTGCTAAACCAAAAACCTTTTCCCGCCCCTTTTCTTATTCACGGGTCTCCTTCCTCCCTCTTACCCTGCATCACCAATTACACAATGGATCAAACCTTAACCCCACTCCACTTAAAACCCCCATCACATGATGTAGAGCCACCTTGGCAATCCATGGCTCAATTTGGGCGCCAAAGATAATTGGATGGCCAAGATTTATGGAGTGGAATCCAAAGCAATTTCTAGGGCTGCGATGAAGACTCTGAAACCTCTCACACAGAAAACACAACAAACACACTCAAGAGACATTGAACCAGCATATATAATGAAGCATGAAGACAGAGATGAGAACCTAGTTTTTAGTTTTTTTTTAATGTTTAAATGTCTTTTCAATATTGTATTTTTACTTTAAAAACTTTGTAATGATCTGTTGGTTAATGAAATTTTAAAGTTTATGCTAAAAAATTTGGTTACTGTTCATTTGTTCTAATCAATTTAAGTGTTTTAATCTTGATAAAAGTTGTTATTTTGTGCTCATATGTTCTTAAACTAACCTGTTAACTCACTTTGTAAGCTTAAATTCCATTTTTCATAAGTTAAAATGGTTTAAAAGAAGATAAGGGGGTGTTTGGTTCAAGGTTGCAAATGAGTAGAAAAGTAGTTTTTAAATCTAGTTTAATAGTAGTGTAATTTTAATTTACGTTTTGCTTATTTATCAGCTTAATTGTCTTTTATAAACGTTTTAATTTCACTTTTCAGTTGTAAGTTTTCCAAAGTTTAATAAAAGTTCAAGTTCTTTTAATTTCCTGTGTTAAAAATAAGGTTACTGTTCTATTACTTATGTATGTAAGGTTTTGAGCTAAAAGGGTGATAAGCTATTTTTGGATGGCTTAAGGGTGTTAACAAGCTACTAGAAAGGTTTTTTTTCGAGCTTTTGTATATGTCTGCTTAAGCACAGGACCATGGTTAGTCTACTTTTTCTTTTATAGCTTAAAGTTCCATCTGAGCTTATTCACCTACTTAACTACTTATGTCTGCTGAAAGGTGCTTATCCAGTCTTATCATAGTATAATTTATCTAGCTTATAGTTTAAAATAGCTAAATTTGAGTTTGCATTCAATCTGTCCAATTTTTAGCTAAATTAGCTTAATAATGCAGCTTATCCTAGAGTGCTTATTTTTCTCTAATTTTTGCTTATTAGTTTTGTAAAATAATATCCTTAATCTGTTTTATAAATTTCATAACTTAATTCAGACTTTTGAGCTTAAAATTTGAATTTTCCTTATTTTAAGGGGTGTTTGGGTCAAGGTTGGTAAATGGGTCGAATGAGGTAAATTTTGTCTATGGGTTATTCAGTCAACTTTGACACCCATTTTTAAGTAAGTATAAACTGTTTTTAAGAGTTTTATAGTTTATAAGTTTGTTTTAAGACTTTTTCTAATAGATGTTGAAATTCTGTCATAATAAAATAGAATTCAAGAGCTTAATTGATTAAGCTTTTAAAAATTGTTTGTGCATATTGTTTTAGTGTTGTTTTAATGTTTGAATGTAGTAGAGTGTGGTAGTATAAGTGGGCATTTGTGTTTTGTGTTTGTGTAACATCCTGTCAAAGCAGTTTAAGCAGTTTTAGAAGTCACTTTTTAAGCTAAAAGTTAGATAAGCTAAATATGTCTTTAGGTTCTAAAAATTATAGAATAAGCTCAGTACACAACCTTCTCAATCTGTTTAAGCTTATTTTGTATTTCAGATAGCTTTTACCAGCTTATTTTTATGCCTGCAAGTAGTCTATTGGTCTGTCTATTTTCTAGTTTTTAATCATATAGCTTAGTTGCTTTCCTTTGTTTATGGCTTATTGGAGTTGTGTAATTTTTGCTTAAAATTGCTTAATATGTATAGCTAGGTATTTGTTTTCAACTTGTTCATTTTGGAAGTGCTTATTAGTGGCGTAACTAGCATTAAACAGTTTTAGTAAAACTTAAGTCTTAAAAAGCTCAAATAGTTAAAATCTTTAATGTGTGCTTTCCAGCTTATTCTGCTAGTTAAATTTCCATCCCTAGTGCTTAATAGATATGTTTAAGTGTTCATTTTCAGTTTAGTTATTTTTATGCTAGCTTATTTAGTCTAAAAAGCCAAAAGAAAAAGTCCAAAATCCATTTAGCTTAAAAAAAGCTTTACTGTCACTTCTTTTCAGCCTATTTCTGGCTTATTTATAGGTTTTCTCAAATAATTCTAGTTATAAAAAATGTTCATTTTCATTAGTGAAATAAAATTTTAAAAAAAATGTTTGATAAAAAGGGAAGGCATGGGAGTAGAACCCATGGCCTCCCCCTTTGTAAACCAACACCTCACACGCACACTACACAACCATCTGCCCTGTGGTTTTTTTCATGTTAAATCATGCAACATTTAATACTTAATCTAGTTTAGCCAGTTTTGCTTATTTCAACTGTTTGCTTAATAACTGCTTAATTATAAGCAGTTTTTGTGGAGTCTTATTTTTCTTGAAATCTTCGTAGCTTAATTTAATTTCCCTGAATTTTTCAAAATTTTTCATAATCATTTAGTATTTCTTATAATTTATTTTCATTAAAAACTTTAAAAAATCATAAAAAATAGAATAAAAGTCAGAAAAATATAAACTTTTTTTTTAAAAATTTTCTTTTGTCATATAGTTTCTAGGAAAAATATTAGTTCTCTTGTAGGGTCATTTTTGCAAAATTTCACTTTTTGAAGAACGGGATTCGTCCCCGTTTCTGATTTGACTCGTTTTTGGTCCAAACGAACTCCGTTTTTAGTCTAATTTTTTTAAACTTAGTTTTTAGTCAAGTAGAATCTATTTTTAGTTTAAAAATTGTTCTAGGGTTAAAATTACAAAATTTAGGTTTTTGACCCTCGTTTTTCGTACCCGTTTTAGTTTTAAATCATTTTAGCTTTCGTTTTTAGGTTTTTGTTAATCGTTTTTGCATATTTAACTTGTAGTAATAGAAAAACAATCATAACCTTGTCATATTCAAACATCAATCATCAATCCGTCATTCGATTTTCAATTGCACACCTCGTTGGGACATAACGACCCGGGAATCATACTTCCGGGAATCATACTTCCGGAAACATATATATTTTAATTTATGAATTCTTAACCAATCCTTGGCTAAAGGGAATTGGTTGATAGTTTACTTATATATTATATATATACACTATTGACGAATCAATTTTTGGCGCCGTTGCCGGGGAGGCTGTGAAACGATTATCGTAACGTTTGACAAATTGTGTTTGAATTTGTGAATATTTCTTTTATTTTCATAAAAATATAAAAATATTTTCTTAATCGAGAAATAAAATTCATCAATTATATAATACTTTCACTAAAGTATTATCATCAATAAATTCTCGAACCAAAGATTCAAAAACTTGCCTTTTGTGTCACTTGCGTGGTACGGCTTACCTTTGAAAGTTAAACAAACTATAAGAGGGGTATAAGGAGGGTTGTTCCAATAAACTACGACCCGAAAGGAGAAATAAGCTTCGCGCTATCCCTCTCCTCCGCTCCTTTGTGAGTTTTTCTTTCGAAGAGCTACCGTGAAGCTTGCTGATTATCAGGTTTAAGTTGTCTTATCTAGTTTTGTCCGTTTGTAAAATATGATGTTTAAAAAATTCGAAAAAACCAAAAATAATCTTCTTTTTCTTCATATCATTTAATTCTTTTCTTATCCATCTTCATGTTTAATTCTTATGACGTCATTCGATTATCGTTTGAATCCGATTTACGCGATTAAAGAATGCTCGACTTGTGGAGTTTTGTACACTTCAGACTTTTGTTGTTCAAAAAAGGTTCTTGAAGACAAGATTCTTGTTCCTAAACCCCTTCGAAATTGTGCAAGGTGTGCACGGTGTGGAACCCCGGTTGATGGTCCGTATTGTCAAGGATGTGCTCTTTTACGAAAGAAATTTAAGGAAGATGTGTTTGCTTATTGTGTTGAAAATTTCCAAGACTTTGAAGATGCTTCCGAGTCATCCGACGACAATACCAACGTTGTTAATGCTCCTCGAGAGCCAATCGTTGTTAATCAGAACCCCGGTGAAAATTCCTCACCAAGTCCTCCACACATTGACCATTGTTGTCACGAGTGCGGTGATTCGTTAGATGGAATCTTTTGTCGACAATGCACTTGTAAGTCTTGTGGGAAAGGTGCTCATTACGGTTATAATTGCCCTCCGAAAGTTCTGATTATCTCTAATCCGGAACCATGCAAAAAATCAAACCATTGGTGAGCACCTACAAAACTTGCAAAGATTGCAACAACAATGTCTTCTTGGTACATGCCAAAAATGTGGTTGTAATGAATACAATGGAGTTTGTTTTTATTGTACTATTGGAAATGGAACACCAAGCAATTTTTCAATTCCATACTCTTCTAACGATTCTCCAAGTGTTGCAAACCATCCTCCACAACCCCAATACGTACCATACTCTTGTGAGTTATGTGGGAACGATTCTCATTACGGTTACGATTGTCCACCTCAAGTCTCGTTATCAGGACCCGTGTTTCAATTAACACTTTGATTATTTTCCATAAACTTCACCGGGTTTTCCACAATAATATTCTTGTTGTGAAGATTGTGGGGGTCCTCATGAGACTTTTCAATGTCAACCGCTGAATGAAGACTATTATCATGAGCAAAATTCTTGCTATGATTATAATTCTTTTGGTTTTGACCAAACTCAACCCCCACAATATACCGTCAATCATCCAATCTTCAAAACTCAAAATGAGCTTCTCAATTCTCAAAATAAGCTTATGGAACAAATGACAACCTTACGTGATTTGGTTGGTCAAGTTATACAAAAGAAGGAAGAAGAAAAGCGAATTGCGGAAGAGCAAGCGGCTAAAGATCGATATTGGAAGATTCCCATTTGCTATGATGATGACGAAGACGATACCATTGCAATCACACCCGTTTTACCAATCAAGGAACCCGATAACTCTCTAAGTATGGGGGACGAGCATCTTGACACTATTCCAGCAACGAAATTGGACGAAGTAATAAAGTATAGTGTTGAGGACCTTGTCCCAATCCCAAGTGAGTCTGAGGGTATTCCCGACAAAATGTGTGATGTGCCTCTTTATAACAATCCCACACCTCTTGAAGCTTTTGAAGATCATTCTGAGATTGTTGTCAATTCCAACGATGATAATTCTTTGAGTGATGACGATTCTCCCTACGACGAG
>BQNB010106901.1:9919-23289 GCA_026074375.1 Tanacetum coccineum | reverse complement strand
ATGGTCAAGATTGCACCTCCTTATCTTAATTTTTAATGAGTCCCACATTATAAATGTTTTATATAGTAGTATAGATAAGCATCATGTTCTTCGGTTACCATCTTTTCTAAATACATTCTGAAAATCCTCTTTATTAGCATGTGCAAAAAATAAGCAAATAATGATTCTTAAGTCATACCTTTCGAATATTTTACTAATATTTAATCTTATGAAATCAGATCAAATAAGATCCTAAATATTAGGGAAAGTTGTGCCTCACAGTATTACATTTAAGGGGGTGTTTGGAAATATCAACAACCTAATTACCCTTATATATTAACTTCTTATTCCAACATCTTATCCTTATTTACAAAATCAGCTTATGCAGTATCAAAACACAATACATGAGATAGTGTAATTCAATAGGTAGAGACTATTTTTATCTCATTTTTTTCTTTTTCGAAAGGCTATTTTTACCTCAAATAACTAAATAAGCAAAACCCATTTCAGAAAGCAGCTTTTTAGGGGGTGTTTGGGTAAGCTTATTTATACAAACTATTAGCTTATTGTTTCTTGGTACAGATAATAAGCACATTTGAATGTTAAAATGAAACCAAAACAACTTATGCTTTATCACCTTCTTTCACCTATTTCAATAAGTTGATTTGGACTAGCTTGTTTTAGATAAGCCGATAAAGGAATCCAAATAGTATCATACGCTGATAACCACTTAAGGGTGGCCTAGTGACAAAAAGGCTGTGACTATCACTCTAAAATGTGTGAGGTCTCAAGTTCAATTCCTGCTAGGTGCGTTACCTGGTTTGAGTCTGTGTGGCGGTGGGTTCAAACCCCGTGGATTAGTCGGCCAAAAGGTCGGAAACCATGGAAAAATACTATCATACGCTGATAAGGTGTTTTTTTTTGGTAAATCATCCTAGACTGTTTAAATAGATTTCCAACCATCTCCAAGGTGGCCTAGTGGTAAGGTGTCCCCACAGTCTAAGAAGGGACCAGGATTCAAACCTCAATACCGGTTAGGTGTGTATATCATAGCAAAAACGGCTCCAACTTACTCGGTAACATGAACATGATCCTTCTATGTTTAGGTTACCTCGGAGTGTGAGCCTTTTTCAGCTAGGTGTATGCGACCTCACCGGGTTAATCCCAGAAGGTTTCCGACCCTTCCCTAGCCACCCCCAAATATACACACCTAGAGATACCACTAGGCGAATAAACTTATATAAGCCAGAAAATTTAAAAATAAGCCACAAAAAGTGAGGTCATGAAACATAAAAATAAGCCATAAGCCGAAACAAACGCCCTTAATAAGCATAAATATATATACCTCCAATAGAGCTTTTGAAGACACTGCAATCAGTATCATACATAATCAACTTCATCTTAGTCCCATTTAAGATGTTGAAATCATTATTAACATCAACCACAGCTTCTTCCATTGCTATCTTTGCAGCTTTACCAATCACAGAATCAAATGAAAACAAAGCTCCAACATTCACAACATCAGGCCTTTTTGAACTGCTTGTTACAAACACTTGTATAGACAATAATAATAACAACAACAGTTTAGACTCCATTGTCTTGCAGTGAGTGTTCCCTTCATGAAAAGGGTATGATTATATTTGGGTTTAGGTTAGATTAGTGGGAATATGGATTATTACAGTACTTCAGGTGGGGTCCACCACAATGGAAGTAAAGTAGGTTTCTCAAAGTCCATCAAAGTAACCATCATCAGACTCCCCATGTTTTTCTTGCTTTTCAAAATTTATATAAAAATGGGGAAAAATACAGTTAAGGCACGTTTGGCAGAGAGAATTTCAGAGATTAGAAATGAAATAGAGAATATAATTCAGAGAAATGAAATTGAAAGAGAAATGTATTGAATTTCATTGTTTGGTAACACAAGAGAATTGAAATAAAAAATAATCACGAAATATTTTTCTTCTTTTAAAAAACTAAAAATAAAGAACGATTATAATACAATAATTTCACCATCATTTTTTTCGAGTCAGGTTACTCGGGTCGGGTTAAGCTTATTCGGACCCGACCCATAATAGGCCTATTCGGGTCCGGTACCCGGTTCAATAAATTTATACTGTTGAAATTAACTCTGAGACTGAGTATGAGAGTGATGATGATAGTGACTATCAGTCATATAAGTCAGCTGACTATCTTAGTCCTGGTGAAGATGAATTAATTAAACTTACAAATAGGATGAAAGCTAATAGAAAGGCAAAGGCTAAAGCAAAAGATAAACCAAATTCAAAAATGAATGAGCCAAATGAAGAAAACAGTATGCCTACGGATAATGTTAGAGGTAAGACTTTTGGGGAACATGATATTTACATGAATGAGCTGCTGAAAAGTCTTAAGACTGCTGATAAAGATGGAATCACTGAAGATCCTTTCATTTCTGTTGAAAAACATGTGGAAAGGTATCCAATGTATGATGAAACTACACATTGGAGACTAAGGAAACCAAAGGTAAAAGCATATGAACATTAATGTTTGTTTCTATTTTAAATGAACAAATGATGTATACTAACACATATATATGTTTATATTGCAGGTTGGTGAAAAGTATACAAGTGTTGCCCAGTTCAAAGAGTGCCTAACCTACTATGCTTTGGCAAATGGTTTCTCTTTGTGGTATGAAAGGAGTGGATAAGTTAGGGTGGTAGCAAAGTGTGGACAAAGACCACCTAGGGTGTCTGATCCCAAGAAAGGTAAACAAAGAAAGCAGACTAAGTACCCTTGTGCTAGTAATGATGAATTGCCTAAATGTCCTTGGAGATGTTATGCTAGGTGGATGACTGATGAAAAAAAATTTCAATGCATATCCTTAAATGATGAACATACATGTGTTAGGAATTTCAACTTTGGTGCATTGGTCAACTATAAGTGGATTGCAAAATCTTTGGTGATAAGATTAGGGCTAACCCAGAAATCAGGTTGTGTGATATTGCTAATTTAGTGATGAAAAAGTATAAGTGTAAGGTCAGTCTCAATCAATGTACAAATGCTGAGAAGTATGCATTGACAGAGTATGAAAAGAGCATTGGTGAACATTATTCTATGCTTAGATCTTATGAAAAAGCTATTTCAGATTCCAATCCTGGGTCCACTGTAAAGTTGGGAGTGACTGTGAATCCTGATGGCAAAACTTACTTTGATAGATTTTATGTGTGTTTTGCTGGACTGGCAGATGGATGGAAGGCAGGTTGTAGGAAAATAATTGCTTTAGATGGTTGTTTTCTTAAAAGTCCTAATCAAGATGAAATACTTACATCAATTGGAAGGGATAGGAATAACCACATTTATCCAGTGGCTTAGGCAGTGGTAAATGTTGAAAACAAAGACAACTGGACTTGGTTTTTGAAGTTGCTGGAAGAAGACTTGGGTTGCAGCAGAGGCAATGGGCTAACTCTAATGTCTGATCAACATAAGGTAAGCAATTATATCTGTTATAAACTTTCCCAACCAGTTTATTTGTTCTAATTAAATTAAATTTCATTTGTATAAGGTCTTATTGAAGCTGTTAAAGATGTAATGCCAACTACTGAGAACAGGCAATGTGCAAGGCATATTTATGAAAACTTTAGGAAATAATACCTTGGCTTAGAGTATAGGCAATTGTTCTGGGCAGCATCTAAAGCCTCATACCCTCAGCTTTTCAATAATATTATGGATAAAATAGAGAGTGCTACCCCAAATGCACATAAGTATCTTATGTATAAGAATCCAAAAACTTGGTCAAGAGCCTTTTTTGAGGTTGACAGAGGTTGTGAAGCAATAGAGAATGGCTTCAGTGAGTGCTTTAATAGTGTGATTGTTAATGTTAGACATAAGCCACTCTTAACTATGCTGGAAGCCATTAGAGTGATTGTGCTTGAAAGGATGAACAAAATGAGGGAAATTAGTAGGAAATGGAACCCTAGGTATGTCCCAACATCAAAAAAAGATTGGAATGGCTGAAGGAACAACAAAGGTATTTTCCTATTTAATGCTGTTAGTTTTATATAACTTGTTTAGATTCACACTAATAACCAATCATTGCAGGTTTTGGCATGTAATACCTGCTGGTGGGGATCTCTATGAGGTGAGATCAAGGAGTGAAGGATTCACAGTAGATGAAGGTAAGAGGACATGTAGTTGCAGGATGTGGCAGTTATCAGGACTACCTTGTGTTGCCACAAAGGTAACATTCTTGATAAATAGGGTACTTGAGAGTTATGTCCCAGCCTGGTTTGAAATAGACATGTATTTTGTGGCTTACCACAACTATGTTCAACCAGTCCCTGGTATGAATTTTTGGCCTGATCAGAGCATGTACTCTACTGTCTTGCCACCAAAACCTAGAAAAATGCTTGGTAAGCCTAGAAAGAAAAGTATCAGAGCTATAGGTAAGGGTGATAGTTCAACTAGAGTCTCTAAGGTAGATTCACAAGGAAGTTGTTCAAACTGCAAAAAACCTGGACACAACAAATCAAGTTGCAAGGAACCTGTAGTTGAACAAACACCAAAACCCAAAGGAGTGGTAGGTAGGCCTAGAAAAAAGCAACCAGTGGATGATTTTGAGGATGTTGATGTTGTTCAGAGAGGTCTAGTGACGGATTAAGGAGCTAGTGGGACTAGAGGAGGTGCTATAGGGTCTAGAGGTAGAGGAGGTGATGGGTCAAGAGGTGGTGCTAGTGGGTCAATAGGTAAAGGAGCTGGTGGGTCTAGTGGTGCTAGTGAGTCAAGAGGTAGAGGTGCTGTTGGGTCAAGAGGTGGTGCTAGTGGGTCAATAGGTAGAGGTGCTAGTGGGTCAAAAAGAAAACTTGTGTCAACTGATGGAACATAAAAAAGACAAGGTAAGAAGAAGGTTGGGACTTCTGTCTTTGCTAAATGGTTTGGATTGCAAGATAAACCAGAACAGACTCAAGCTGAACCACAACAGACTCAACATGAACCTGAGCAGACACAAGTTGAAGACCAAGTAGAGCAGACTGAAGATCGAGCTGAGATAGACCTGACTCAACTGGAGCAAACTCAAGAACCAACTCAGGACCAAGTGCATCGACAACAACAACCACAGCAAGCTGCATTGAGGATGCCAAGTGTAAGAATCCTCCAAAAGAAGTTGGGAAAACAAAGCAGTAGTCAAAACACTGCCTTGAATCATGACTGATGTTGAAACAGTTGTTAGTATGCCCATTTTGTGCATGTGAGGGCATAGGTTGGTAAACATTAACTGTGTATGGTTCTGTAATATTCGAACAAAACTCAGAACAAAACTCATTAGTACCAGGTTGGTACTACTAAGCTGAAAGCTAACAGTTTATGAATGAACCATTAACAAAATAGCCCATTTTGTACATCATACGGGCACTAATTAATGGTCATTCATAAACATTTATGATCAATAAAATGTCTCGCACTGGAATTTCTTTTGTTATTATCATTGTTGAAAATCAATTAACTTTGTAGTATTAAAGGGTGGAAAATGTAAATAAATAAAGTGTAGGGATATATAATAAAGTGTGTAAGTTGTTAACACTTAAAAGGGTTAAAGGGTGAAAAATGTCAAAAGTTAAAAGTTTAGGGGCAAGATTTAACATTGGCTAAAAGAGGAAAACGGGAAAAAATGGGTTAATAAGGTGCCACGTCAAATTACCCCCTAACCATGGATACAATAGAAAGTTTAGCATATTCGTTGCACACAAAAGAATAATTAAAAGTTGAATGCCTACAAAAGGAATGGGGGGAAACTTCGATGCATTTTTAGACCATTAGCCCTATTATTTATAAATTACTACTTGGGTAACTAAATTTTTGTATACTAAACATAAGTTATAAACTAGTATGTTCATATGACACAAGGATGCATGGTAGTATCATTAAACCAAAACCACATTAACAGCTATTGGACTCCTAACCCTGTGAACATCATTCATCCATGTCAATGATCCAAACTTGAAGCTACCATTGGTGCTCTTATATGGTACAAAATCTATCCTATAAGTCATTTTCTCCCCCGATTTTGTAAACCTCAAGACATCAGGATAAACCGAAGCTTTTACTTCTCTAACTGGTTTAAGTTTCGCATAATAAAGAGTAGGACCAGCTTCACCAATGTAGGTAACAGTCCTGTAAACCGATAAGTTTCCTTTCATATTAGAGACACCTAGTAACGGGTAGTTGAAGTTATAGGAGGGCGTGGGAGGATTCTGGCAGTAAAACGGTGTTTTGGTTAAATTCTTTAGTTGTGCAGGGCTTGCGTAATAGCTGCAAAGTAAAGTGATGATATCTTTGGTGTTGAAATCATAGATGAGCCCAGGATCTGTTGCTGCTGCTGGATTTATGTGTCCTGATCCATAATCGAAAGGAGTTGCATCTGTAGAGTCGGCATTTTTGATGAAGTTTTGGGAGTTGTATGTGGTTTAAGCTGCAACAAGATAGATTTCCTTTATTTATGTATGATGTTAGAAGAGAATTACGGTAATCATATAATCTGTTGATCTATATTATTATCTATTGAATGATTTACATGTAACAATATCTTTAAACACAGAAAGCTATCTAGGACTTGATAATTAATGCATATAGACCATCAGATTAAACACCCTTAGATGGCAGATCGAGTACTAAGTAAGAAAAGTTGCTACTATTCTGTAATTACTATCTTTTGTCCGTTGGTGACTAGCTATCTATTCACATGCATACGAGGAGTACGAAACTATAGCTTTGTCCAACTTACTTCTCTAAGGGTTAAAGTTAAACCTGTAGTCATTATTGCAGATTTTACAGCGGCAGGGCTCCAATCTGAATGAACTGATTTTAACAGTGCTGCCACCGCAGCTACGTGTGGACACGACATAGAAGTGCCCGATAATATGTTATAGTTTAAGCTATTGCCAGCGGTGCCTTCTGTCGCTATAGGTGACCATGCAACCAAAATGTTAACTCCAGGTGCACTTATATCCGGCTGCATTCAAAACATACAATTGCCATTGATATATATTATATTAGGATTCAAGTTTATTGACTTGGTAAAATAATTAAGGAAAAGATACAAACTTTAATTATATCAGGAGTTATAATGTTAGGTCCCTTGGAGGAGAAAATCGCCATTGCTGGTGCTAGTTTAGTCCCGAGGTTTGTTACTGTTGGGATTATTCTAGCTGTCGAGTTTCTTGGATCATGAGTAAAAACATCTATGTTAGATCAGAGTTTTTTTTTCTTTTCTAAGTTTGTCATATTAAGAAAACTGTCTTTGGAACCTACTTTTCAATGCTCATGTAAGATTGAAGCTCTTGAGCTTCCGCATCCCTGAATAAAACACTTGGGATTACAAATTGAGATAAGACGTCTTTTGCAAGAGGATCCATGAGTATCATCCCAACACCACCTCCCTCTTTTATAGCAATGGCTTTCTCGTTTCTGTCAGCAATTAATGACTCGAGCTTACACACCATAATTTTCCCCTTGATCAACTTCGAGTCCAAGGCGTTTCTCTTGCAAAAGCTGGATAAATGGAGCCAAAACAGATATTGATTGTTAGAAAACAAAATAAAAGCGTAAATTTAGTTTAACTAATTTGTAATCAGATTTTTTTATCTTTGTGACACTTTTTCGGCGTATATCTTTTTATTTTAATACCTTGCATTTCTAGAACGAATTCCTGAAGCTGCAGCATCACCCCCGGATATCAAACTGAATTGATTCCCTTGACCTTGCATAGTGTTTACACCAAACCCCTTCAATTGCTTCATATTTCCAAGAAATATATATGACGGAAACTCACGGTCGATTGTGCTAGCAGCGACAGTCAGTATCCACGGGGCTACATTGGTTGTTGTACGTGGGAAAAAGCTGTTCCCACCTGATCCACAAACAACAATACCTTTTTCAAAAGCATGAAATGTTCCAATCGACATCGCGTCCTCAAAGTAAACTGGTTGGGGCGGAATTGGGCCTAGAGACATAGAGATAATGTCGACGCCATCATAAATAGCGTCATCAAATGCAGCAAGAATGTCGGCATCTTCACAATCACTAAACCAACAAACTTTGTAGATGGAGAGTCTAGCACTTGGCACACCTCCTGTTGCATTGCCTGTTCCCAGCCCATATAGACTGATGTTTGAGACCTTTGATCCCGTAACAGTAGATGATGTATGTGTTCCATGGCCTTCAGTGTCTCGTGCTGATCGGAAGAATGTAAGGTTGAAGATCTCAAGAGGTCCATTTATTGCTTCGTATGCTTCATAGTAGTATCTAGATCCAATAATTTTCCTGGCAAAATGCCAACTAAAATTAAAAAAATTGGGAGATTGACTTCATGCACAACTATAAGAAAATCCATCGTTTAGCGACGCTATAATCAACAATAAAGTGGTAAATATTTCCTTCTAGTGCGAACAACACCCTTGAGATCTTAAGAGGAAACACAGTATATGATCAATATATAGCATAACATTGCTTACCTATTGCACATTGATCTTGTGAAATTCTGTTCTGGCACACATTCTCCTTTGAACTTTGTTGGCACAGGCCCTAATCCATAGTCATTAAAGCTGTCTGACTCTGGCCAAACACCTAAATTTATCGTACCACTATTATTAGAAAGGTCTTGATGTTGTGTCTGAGTCACTAAAAATTATGGCACAAAAATGGTGAAGTTACAACAACCCGACATTTCACCTCCGGTTGAAGGAAATGGGATTAGATTAGACCTCCCACATTCCAGCTAGCAACTAACAAGCTTTTCATACCATAATACTGTAACAAACTAATACTGTATCTAACGAGTACCCGTGTCAACGACACCAACAATTACATCCGATTTTATGTCCATAGGAAGATTGTATTAATCAATATGTTTGATTGACTTTCTTCCAATATTAGTTTGAAGACTTCAAAGTTTATCTGTTGCATGTCACGTTTGAAGACTTCAAAGACTCTTTATTTTTTTCTATCCACTGCTAATCGTTAGCAATAAAATAGATATGCTTTAATGTTTAATTTTTTTTTTTTTTTTTTTTTTTTAATTTTTTTTTTTTTTTTTTTTTTTTAAGTTTTTTTATTTTATCTCATCCGACTTTCGTGATTTTACCGCTCGGACTGCGGGGGAGTATTAGATGATAAATGTTAGTCAAAGTAATTAATCTTAGTCAAAGTTGTTAGTCAAAGAAATTATAGTTAGTCAAAGTAATAGGCCAAGCCCGGTTTGTGGGTTTAGGGTCCGTTAGGGTTTGTTCTCTATTGTAAGCTATAAATAGTTGATCAATAAAAGTTATGCCTCACGGGGTTTTCTATCATTTAACATGGTATCAGAGCATGTTATATCCGGGACCTAGAAAGAGTTCGACCGATTCCTCGCTCAGACAGAGCCGCTGCCTCAATACTCACCACCATCAAAACCCTATAGAATCACCATTCTCAAAATAATAGTTGCGGCCATCCATGAGCCGCTGTTCTATCATCATTCAAAAACAATCAAATCTCTCCTATCATCAATTTCTCAAAACTTAACCGAGACCGCCCCATGAGCCTATTCTATCATCTTCAAAAAGAATAAAATCTCTCTATCTTCATTCTCAAAATCTAATTGTTGGTCGTCATGAGCCGCTTCTATCATCTCCAAAAAGAATTAAATATCTCATCTCTATTATCAAAACCCTAGTTGTCGGCCATCGATAGCCCTCAACTAAATTCCCTATAAAAAAAACTTATTTTTCTGTTGTCATCTATTTTAAATTTAGTTCACTGTGAAAAAAAAACAAAAAAAAAAACAAACCAAAACAATTCACAAAAAATATCAACTCTTGTTTCTGTCTGCTTTCATTCGTTCTTTTCAAATCTCTTTTATTATTAATTTTTTCTCCTTTCATTTAGTTTACCTCAGCAAAAGACAAAGGACCCTATTATCTTGCTGGACTTTTTATATCCGCTTCGTAGAGTTGCTACAATGTGCTTTCAAGTCATGTTCATGAAGATTTAGGCTCCGCTCACGCTTGCTTAAAGACGTTGTCCCTATCAACAAAGTTAGTTTCATCAATAAAACAAGTAATCTCTTTCAGTCTTGAGCTTTCGTGAATTGCTGATATATTCACAAAGGGATAGCCTTCAGTTTTGTTTGAAGATTTTCGATCCAGTTTGAGCGTTCGCCCTCGTCCCCGATCAACTGTCGGTGGCGTATAATCAATATGTTTGATTGACTACCATCCAATATTAGTTTAATTATATTGGATGAAATATTGTAAATCATGAGTGGTGATCGTTATCTTGATTTGTCAATCATCGAGTTGTCATAGTTAATCGTTAAGCCAAGCCCATCCCCTTTTCTAAACTATATACAACTTTGTATTTTGTGAGAAATAATCAAGTAAATAATTAAGCCTTTTCGGGAGGTTTTCTATCTTCTTACAGATTGGTATATTGCGGGATAGAATCTATTCCAAGAAATTTCCATGAATGAGTTGTGTGCAATCGGTTCATCCTGCTCTCAAAAACAGAAACTACGCCTTCATTTTCTGCCAGGAAATCATGTTGTAAACTGTTTAGATGACTTTTAAGTTTTAACCATGATCCAACGAATTAAAATATATTATAGCTGAGATGAATTTAGTTCGCTAGCTCCAACAAAAGCTTTCTACTAATTCAAGACCTATAACAAATTATGTATCATTGCTGTATAGGGTCTAATATGCTAGATATATTTGTTATCAAAGGCATGTATAGATCCATAAACTAAAAAGAAAAGCAGGTTACGA
Source organism: Tanacetum coccineum (assembly GCA_026074375.1). Taxonomy (NCBI): domain Eukaryota; kingdom Viridiplantae; phylum Streptophyta; class Magnoliopsida; order Asterales; family Asteraceae; genus Tanacetum; species Tanacetum coccineum. Next base: position 12,535 of record BQNB010106901.1, on the reverse strand, counting down.
ACTTACGAAGACAGATCATACCCGTCGGCAAGGGAAATTTGTTTGTTTGCTGTCCTAGGAAAAATGTCACCAAAGCTTGGAATCGTTTCAAATACGTTGTGAGAATAAAGGTGCGAAAAAGGGATAAAACTTAGTAGAAAAATATGTTTTATTCTAAAGTCTAGTATTTACAACACTATATATGTTGGTGTTTATTTAAAACCGACAAAACAAGCGAGTCACTTGTAATAGATTTTCTTGTAGTACGTAAAGAAACCTAAAAGTTCTGATGCTTCATCAGGCGTAAGCATGGCGGAGAAGCCTCTAAAACTTTTAGTGTAATGATGGATCGTTGCTTCTTTTGCTCCGTTGTAACTGCAAAAGAAGCGCGATGTCACAAACCTCATATTAATGTTTATGGTTACATAAAACACAATAAACAAACAAAATAGACAAACCGAGTATATATCTTCAAATCGTGATAGGGATGTATAAATGCTTGCCTTTTAATTACCGATGTGAGCATCTCATGGTTAGCTGATACTACAGACTCTGAGCTCGGGTGCGAGTGTTGTCCCATGTACACTATGTAATGCTATACATCAATAAAGACAATTTAACCACTAGTCCAACACTTTACTTAGTTACATAGCTTCTCTATCTCTTGTAACCTTAACATCTGCGAAAAAGCTGTTAAGAAAGAAGATACGGCGATACCTTTCTGTCAACGACTCCATGGCCAACTGCAAATGTAACAAGCAAAATAAAACCAAAAAGTCTTCTTGATTTTGTTCTTGGCGAGAAGCTTTCATGCCCCATGGTTGTCTTTTTTAGAAGGTTTGAAGCCTGCTTTAGCATATTTAATTAGCAACTTTGATAAGTATTTCAAGTGTACGTACACTTTAATATGTGAACTCGTCAGAATGAAAATAACTGGTTAGTTTAATACAAATTTATTAGAATTATTGAGTTTAAGGATAGCATCAATGAGCCGACTGTTACTGTCTTTTCTGTGACCTGTTTTTGTATTTGTTATGAAAAGTTATATCATGATCTCATTATTCATTAATGATAATATGGAGTTAAATATTTTCTAATAGGTTCCAGAACATCTCATGTTCAACTTATTATGACATAATAAACGTATACAAGCTGAAAAAATAAGCAACAAAAAGTATGCTTATAAAACATAAGCCAAAAACCAAATAAGTCATAGCCCGCTGTATAAACCGAAACAAATCACCCCTGAGAACCGTGTTGCTTGATTAATTAGTGGATTAGGATCATTAACTTTGCTTTTTGTCTTTCGTGTTGTGTGTCGGGCGTTATCATCTTTCACAAGACGAAAAGCAAAGTTAAGGGATGTATTTACTCGACTAACTAATTAAATATAAGGCTGCTGGTTAAATCTAACATCAAATATTGATAAGACAAATCAGTAATTTACGAGATAAATTGACAAGAAAATGAAAGTTTAGCAATTATTAGTAGCACTCGAGATATGATCTTATCTTTGACTAATTGCTCTTAAAATGGACCACACTACCATCCAGTCCAAACAACACAAAGTATATGAATGTCCCTTTCTTTGTGACTTTGTGTACCACACAATGATTTTATATTTTATTTTAACGAACTAAACACAATGATCACTTTACCAAATAGTAAAAGATCGATCTCCTAAGTGTAATGATCCTTAACATACGTTAAGACCGCAGTTGGCTTATTGCATATCGTGAGACTTAAGTTAGTCATGACATCATATTCAAATCTCAACCATGCACGAATAAATGGATCTCATTTCATAAAGGTTGTACGTATCTCATATGTGTAAGTGTAGCCAAAGTTTGAACTTGCTCAAGATTCGTTAGACGATATTCATAATACAAAGGAATCATATAGAACAATTAGTCATTGTTGGGATATGTTCATATCATAAATAAATATACGGCTGAAAATATGTGAGCCTATGGGGGCACACGCGTTTACACAGAGGATACGTTTATTAATGTAATTAATATATTTATTATGTCTTAATTATATTAATATGTTTCACGAAATAATTAAACGGTCGTTAATTATAACGTTAGACGTTTGATAATAATTAATAGATATTAACAAGTGAGGGACTTGTTAGTACGAAAACCAAACCCGTGAGGTGTTGGTTGTGACCGGTCGAACTAAAAGAGTACAAGGGTGGAGAGTGTCGATTCATGAAACTTAAGGAGGTGCTATAATCTAACTTGGAGTATAAGTTTAGAGATTATATAAATACCCCTTGATTCATTAATAAGGATATATGATATTACTATTAGTCGAACGACACATATTTATCCCTAAAGTTACTACGCATGATTATTGATTAATTATGTATGCATTCTAAGTCTACATGCATGATACCTATGCATGCATACATATGCGTGTGAATACCTAAAACAAACAAAACTGATCCTTTTGTTTCCCTAGTAATATCAATCTGATGTATCATCCTATATTGGTGTTCGATCGATTAGATTCGTGGAAAATCAAGATCATTATGTTTTGTTATTGTATTATGCGTGTGACGTCAAGAACCAAAACAAGAACACCGTGTTGAGTTGTTTGATTCGTGAAACAAGTACTAGCATCCTAGCGTAT